>BMAU01015226.1:42500-237722 GCA_019973935.1 Trichonephila clavipes
ACACCCAAAATTCCCGACAGGCAGCGTTAATGGCCCACGAAAAAGCGGCCTTGGATATCGGTTTTATTGAAAAGTCCGATACAGTTCGCAAATTCCACTGGAGCAATTTCCCGGCCGACTTCATATTAAAAAGCTGTTCCAAAGCTTGGTAATCTCTATGAGCTGGGCAATCCTCTCCGATACCTCGTTAGCAACGAGAGGTGTAGAACCGCCCTTCGTGATATCTCGAGGCGTCTTATTTACGAGTGTCGCGCGGATGAAGGAATAAATAAATAAGTGAGGAGGAGGAAAAAAAGTAGAATTTTAAATAAAAATCTTTCCCTCGCTTAGAAGATGGCGAAGGCTTAGGAAATAAATAAATATACGTGAAGGGAGAGAGGTGAGATGGGTGTTTGGGGCGAGAGGGGTTGGATGTCAAGTGAAGTGAGTCGAGTTTGTTAGAGGGATGGTGTATTCATGCTACGATAGATGGGATGTTTAGGGTGTAAAAATTATTAGATGGTCACATTAGTTCTTGGAGTTTTCTTTCTAGTTGAAGGATCTAAAAATCTACCTTAACTTGTTTACGCATTCATAAATGTATAAATTCAACATATTTGTAGATGTAGAAAACTCCTCTCTCGTTGGATATTTTCCTTAAAAATTATTTTCTCAAAGTTTATTAATTAAATGGTGGTTCGAAATCCGTGTACCAGACACTACAATAAATTAGTGAATTAACCCCTAATTTATAAATTTTCGGATCGGAACTGGATACCATCAAATACTTTCTTGCAGAATAACAAATCTGCTGCAAATTGAAATCAAGCCAATTCATTCCCAGGTCTGGGAAGGGAATTGAGAAGATGATGCATCAACTGTTAAGGATCGTCTTCTTCAAATAAGCCCGACTCAAAGTGAAGAAGTTGTTATCGACACCAGAGCTTACTGTGCACATTAAACATTTTTTTAGTTCAAATGGGGCTGCGGATTGGTATTTACCATTGCAGACATTTCTCGGGAGTTGGTATCACTTTTTAGTGAGGCACCATATAGGCGATGACTCCCAATTTCTTCCCCAGCGGAAGGCATTTGAGCTTTGGATTTTAATTTTGCAAAAAGCACCCCAAGCCAAACAGGTGCTCTAGGGATCTTTAACATGCCGCATAATCCTACGATATGGATGCTGTCAATTTTCTGCATCAAAAAAATCCACTGACTTGGGCCAGGGACGAATCCACAACCTTCGACATGGATGGGTTAGCTATAAACCAACTACGCCACCCTGTAGACTCGTATGATAAAATGAATCAAAGTATTCAAAAGCTATTCAGATCTACAGTTTGGGTCTCCCCCCCCACCCTGAAAATATTCCCTTTATTTATTTTTTTCGGGTTTCATGCTGTTCTTTAAAAGTTCTCTCAACTCTATGTTTATCCGTTTTTAAGCACCCTTCCCCAAATAATCAGTGGTGCAATGAACATGGTCGAGAGCATGTAACAGTCATTATTTCTATCGAGTCGTAGTTTCCAGTCTTGGTGCGATTCAAAGCCTGCCATGTAGAAATGTTAATGCGCATTAAATCTGTCACAGATCAAACGCCTCATTTTGGCATGGTGTGGAAATTTGGTGAACGGGGTACTAGATTATGTTTCGTCCACGATTCTTGGTAGTTTTCAAAATTGCGAAATCTAATATCAATAGCCTTTTGGCTACTGGTCTCGGATTTCGTAATTTTGAAACATTTTTACTTAAATTGCTTAATTTTTTAAAAATTTACTTTTAAGTTTTTATATAAAAGTACTACATTAATATTCAATCAGTCTATGTTATTATTGGTACCAATCCAATTCTTTTAGGCATGAGTGAAATTTTATATAAAAAGTTAGGAAACTTTTTTCGTATACTTGAGATCAAAGGTTTTTGACATTGAATTAAGTTAAATTAATTAATGTTTGTACTTGTTAAAATTGATTTATCGTTTACATTCATTTTTTAAAAGTATGTACAATAAAGACAAAGAAAATAATTTTAAAGTACTATTAATCAGTAGGCAATTAGCTGTGGTGGATTGGCCAAAGAAATCAGCCCTTGACAGCCGGGAATCTGCTCGGCCACTCGTCAGCTCTATTCACCACTGGTGATTAGGCTTTCTCAAATGGAGAGAGAAGACTTTTAAGCTGCACTTCACACACAAATAAATTGTTCGACTCATTGAGCCATTAGAGGGACAAATGAAATAAGCCTATTTTGATTGCTAAACATTTGGAAATTTCTCTCGCTCCATTTTAATAGTTGTATTGTTAATAATTCTCGTAATGGTAATTAATATTATTAATAGTTATATTTTAATATAGTTGGGGTATTACTTATTTTAATAATATATTTATCAATAAAATGAACACAAAATTTATTTCATTTGGAATGAATACTACAAATACGTATATAATTGCTTACATAATTTAAGCAAATTAAACTCTAAAATACAACAGTACAAATTTATTTGCCATTACTATAATGGGGTAATTTCATGAGGGTCACATGATAAATAGCATCGTGTGTTCTCCATTGAGTTCAGGACTGACATTGTTGTTCCACTTGCAAAATTTAGATAAGAATTTTTTTTTTTTATAATTGGTTGACAATGTTCAAGTATTAAAATTCTTCAAAAAATTATCAAAAAAAAATGAAAAGAAAAAGAATTCTTACATATAATTCATGTATTTTTCTTACGTGCGTTTTATTCTTAATAAATATGAACTTTTTAAAAGTAAGTTTCTGTAAAAAGCCAAAGTTAGCAACAGCGAAGTGCAACCACGTGAATGTAGTTAATTGACTATTACGTCACTTAAAAAGAGTCCATTACGAAATTAAGTTATGCATATAATATTTAAAAATTTTAAAAGTACTTTGAATGCACAAACCCTATAACTATGCATTCAATTACAGGAAAATAAAAATATGTTATATTTTGCAAGTATAAGCTGAAACATTTGAATTTTTTGGATGATCTTTATTCATTCAATCGTTTTTTAAAATACAGTATCCAGGAACGAATTCACATAATCGATTAATTCATATGCATTTATCATTAACTTTATTAGCATATGTTCTTAATCAACTCCCCAATAAAAGCATGACATTCTTGCGGTTATCGATCAACCGAACAAAAATGATCGTCTACGGTCTCGACTGTCCGACGCCTTGAAACTCACTTCCATTGGAAAGTCTGATGTCCTATTGCCAACTAGTAGAAAAATTTTCGTGATTGATTGCTCCAATAATGTATGAAATGCATATTTTCCCACACAAAAAAAATGTTCTAAAATTTGTTTATACGCATTTGTGATCTTAAAACACAATATCAAAATAAACAGGTCATAATTTTTGCAAATTTATCCCCACAACGACCCCTTTTGGATTTATATAGGAGAAAATTTTCTAAATCTATATGGTTAACTTCTTAAGGTGTGCGCTCGAGTTAATTCGAGTGAGTTAAACAGGCAAAACTGCACACACTCGAACTAATTCGTGAGGGGTCATATTTATGCCTCAGTAGTTTTCACTCTGAAACACATAAGCGAATGTCTTCTGCACTCGTGAGACTCGTCATATTTCGTAAATTTAGGTAAAAACCATTGTTTCCTATAGTTTATGATTTAGAAGTTATATTTTTCAATTTTTGTTCCACCAACATCAAAAAAAGTTCTGCGATGGGTCGTGTGCTAAAAGGGATTGCAAAGGGAAAGAAGAGAACAGTTGCAATGTTGGCCCTTGCTTCCAAATATATCGCACAATTTATTTTTTTTTTGAATAATTTCTTTAAAATAACTAACAATATTTTTATTTCTGTTAAAAAAAATCATGAAATATATAAATGTTTTTACTTATAAAAATATGTATTTTTCGAAGCAGCTGTTCGCAAAGAAAAATAATAAAAGTCGATGTGTTGGGATTGCAAAATTGCAGTATTTGGTTATTACCTACAATATAGATCAAAATCTAAAATTAAAATTAAAATTTTGAGTGATTTTATATTTTTTGCCAAAACAATGTTCTAAAATGTGTTTTATTTTAAATAATTTTTTTGTGAGTATGTTTACAAAAATGTGTACATTAGGGGATTAATTTCTGATACGTGTATTAAAGTATCCAAATACGTGATAAAAAATTATTTTTTTAAAAAAAATGAGAATTTTTTTCTCGGTTTTGAGTTTTATTTAGCAAATTTTATTATAAAAAAAGGCTAAAGGGGGAAGAATTGTCAAAATGAAAACAAATTACTAAAAATGTATTAAAAATTACTCAAACGCATCCCTCTTTGAACAAAGTGTTACAGAGCAAATTTTTAGTTTTTGAACTTTTATGTGTTGCATTGCTATTAATTATCAAAAAGGTTTAAATTTTCATGAAATGTAAAATAGTTTACCTCAGTCACTATACGATATCGCTTAAGAAAAACATGTTGTATGTATACACATGGCTGTAAATTTTATAATTTCGTAGTGATTTTTAAAATATTAGGTCAAATCTTTTCTAATATTGCATGAAATACCCATAAAAAAAGTTTATTGTCTTCATAATTTTACTTGCTATCCTTGTTACCGATTCATTGTGGAAAACAAGTTTTACGCGGTAACTGCATGTTGGAAATGTATTCTACTCTAGCTGAACAGTTGAAGCGTTCGTACTAATAAAAGAAAAAGAAAAATACTTGGTACTTTTTACGGTTATTGGCTGCCTCATAAATTAATGACTCGTTGAAAAATTATTGTTACTAAGAGTATTTTAAAAAATAATTGGTAAAACTTCGTTAAAAAATGTAAAATTATTCAAAAAAATTAAAATGGTTTCCCTTATTATTTAAATATATTTCTAGATATGCATATTAACTGAGTAAATGTTAAGACAAAGTAACTAATAAACACTATAAAATAGAAAAGTCACAAAAATAGGAATCAAGGTGCATTATTTTACATCTTGGCCAAAGTTGGCGCCATTCAACTCCACATTCACTCCCCCACAGCATTATTTTTTGACTAATTTATCATGTCTGGATAAAAATAAATAGCCTTATTTTATCATATGTTTTGTCATTTTAAACAATTTCCTATCTTGTGAAACTTTTCTTACTGAAAATCTGAAGATTTTTTATGGTGCTGGAGGACTTTTAAAAATAATTTTCGGTATATCGGTGTGATTTGTAAAACCATATATTTATTCATATATTCATGTTAATTTTTCTTGATAATTCTTACGTTCCATATTCATGATTCTTGACATTTAAACTAATGTAAAATCCAATAAAATTTCTTCTTAATTTAGAATTATTATCTATTCTCGAAGTTACTTTTTAGCTGCAATTTTCAGAATTTAATTATTTTGTATCTCTATTTACTAGTTATCTCTAAAATTCCAGCTCTCATAGTGTGCTTTCACTAGGATAAAATTTATTGGATTCTCTCAAATACCTTTAAAATAATACCTTTTGTAGTAATATCCCTTTTCTGTTAACATTGTAATGCCAAAATTTTCAATTTCAATTATTCGTCATTTTCCACGAGTTATTTCTTTCTCACTCAGTATTTCCTGTTTTGGAAGAAGTCGCCTTCAACTTCTGATTACCATGCTCCATTTCTTCAGTTGAATTTCAGAATTGGTTAAAGTTTTCTGAATTGATGCTATTTAAAGATTGGTGAGGAGGGAAAGGGTGAATTTGTCTCTTCATATCTGAATTAACCAATTTGAGAGAAAATATTTGCGAAAAATCTTACAAGTTTTAAACAGTAAGAAAATAACGTTTTATTTTTGTCTTTTTGAATTGTAATTCTTTATTTCCAGGATTCTTCTACAAAAATAGCTATAGGTTAGTAAATGTTTCTAAACATTTCACATTATTTTCTAAATATAATCACCACATACAGGATGATTCGCTACCAGACCGACACACTTATTAGTGTAGGGAGTACAGAGACGCGACTTGGAATCGCAAAGGAATGCAGGATTGCAAATACCGTAGTTAAGAGCTGTGGTGCAGAGAAAAAGAACCGAAACAGCAGCGTAATAGTGGGACAGAAAACATTTTATTGAAAGACTGCATGGACTTTTTCTGGAGTCACATAAGGAGTACGAGACGCCACTTCCTTCAGTTTAAGTCCTCATCGCTCGAATACCTGTAGATGCAATGAGGTTATGTGTCATACAAGAAATGTTCTAGAACGTAAGGAATTCCATACAGTGCCGCTGTCGGCCTACAAGACGACTTCTGTACTTTCGAACACCTGTTGTAGTACAACCTTTCAGTAAAATGTCTTCAGTCTCTTTAATGCGTTATTGGTTCTGTTCCTTTTCAATCCTTTGCACCGTAGCTCGCAACTACGACACTTCCGACACTGCATTCTTATGTGATTCTGGGTCATCTCTGTACCCACTACATCCCTTGCAAGTTTGTCGGTTGCTATCGAATTACCCTGTTTATTGACTCATTGTTTATTAATAATGTTCTTCAAAGTGACATGGAGACAATTGGCGTTTGAACTACGTTCAAGTGTTGAGGACCGCACATGAGCTGGCGACCCACTCTTCAAACTTTCACACCCCGCCAACATGAGGGAAATGACTGCAGTTGAGGCCTCGAGGTTGGTGCTTCTGTTGAATTGGGGTTTCGAGACCATAAGGTGAGATTATCGAAGGGAGGTTCGAATACTGGTGCTGCCCAAACCGTCCATGTGGAGGGTTTCATCTTAAGTATCGTCTTCTTCACTTGACAGTGCTTCAAGATGTAGGCACACAACCCTGCTTCATAGTGGGACATTTATAAACAATCAACTGACAACAACGTGAAATAGATAAACCCGCATCAGCCCTTCTACAGCATGTGACCAGGTTTCAAACCAGGGTCTCCACAAAAACTTTACCAAAACCATGGCCACAGTGGTACGATGGATGGCATACATATGTTGGATACACAGACGGAAATCGCGCGAACTAATGCCAGTTGTAAAACTAAATAGCTTTGGTTGTAATCAAGAGACACAGTTCCTTATAATTTAAAATCCCAATAGATATCTGTATGGGGATCATATGATTATTATTTTTTAATTCTCCCTGGGTTAATTTATTTCCAATTATTTTGAAATTATAACCAAAATATAGAACTATTGTTTTAATGCAAGGTATTACTTTTAATAACTTGGAATCTTTCCCCTTTTGTTTTTCACTACGCTTTAAACTTCGAATTTCAACACAAAAAATTTGGTAGGTGATCTATTTAGTCCAAAATGAATACGCAAGTCAGTTTTTTAGAGAATTGCATGAACCTTTTTTATTTTGTGGCTGTCCCATGAGCTGGATTCGTGGTAGGGTGTTCAATGATCGCGCTTGTACTAAACATATAAAATATTACAAATAGTATGGAATAACTAGTTTAGAATATAGCCAACAAAATAAGATAGGAATTTTTATCCAGCTATTTATTAAGTCTAAAAAAATTATACGCATTAAATGCAAAAACTGTTGCAAATCCAGGGTTTTATAAAAGTCCTTGCAAAAAAATTTTTTTTCATCGGACTATGTTATCTATGCTTAAAAAGGATGATTCAAAGTACATTGAAAATATACTTTTATCCATTTATAGTGGAGTTTAATGAATGAGTAGCCAATGAGTAGGTGTTCCTCGAGGACCTCAGGATGTGTAGAAGTTTGGTAAAGCAAGTTCAAGTGACCTTTCCAGAAATTAATAAAATAAAATAATATCTTAATTCGAATTTTATTCTACTACTTTAAAAATGTTTTTACAGATAGAACAACTCTCAAACTCTGAATTACATTTTATGAACTACATTTTTTAGTCCAAAAATGGGTTTCATATTTTGTCAACTATAAAGATAATGCTAAATGAGATTAATTTCGCATTTTTGAGGAAAAACCACGTATTTATGAAAAAATGCTTTCACATTTTAAAACCACTGTGAAAAGAATATACATACATTTATTACACATCGCAAATTTTTTTAAAAATCGGGGCACATTTTCTTTGTTTAAAAATGAAAATTGAATTTTTTTAACATAAAACATCCATAGAAATGTCTTTACGGTATCGCATTCAGTTATTTAACATTGTTGTTATACTATCAACAAACTTTCTTCGATGTACCAAGTCCATCGAATAATTTAATGCATAGCAAACTTGATGAAATATAACGTCTAATTCAATACAATATGAAGAAACTTAAATAACTTCTTTAAATCAATATGCCCCTGACATTGATTTCCAAACCATTTGAATTCATACATCAACCAAATCCGACTCACACCGGTTTTACCCAGATGAGAGCCTCCACAGCCGACGTTGATAAACCCACCTCTGCTGACGCTGCGGTCTGCTCGTTAACACGGGGCGCGATGCAGGAAATGAAAGTTTTCATCTGCACCTTCCCAATCTGCATGGGGACGCTTGTCACAGTCCCCGGAAGCTAGCACCACCGCCCTCAGAGCCCTGTTTTTCACGCTCCTGTTTTTTTATCTCCTCTCTTTCTACTCCGACTCTGACGGACAATATATATAAATATATATATGGGAAAAACGATATTAAATGAGAGAGACTCTGTCATACGGTTGGGGAGAAGAGAGATGAAACTAAGCCCTAAATGCTTTTTTTTTTGCCGATGACAGTAGTAATCGCTGTGTATTTCTCCGATGAAAGATGTTTTGGTGGGTTTGTTGGAAAAGTTCTCCCCTCACTTCGGTGGAAGGCCTAATGTTGACGCGTTGGAAACCAACGTGGATATCATTACAGATATTTCTATTTTCCCGTTTTTATCCGGGAGATATCTCTTCTTTTTTTATGTGCAAGGCGAGATAGATTTGGGTTGTGTGAATCTTACGTAGAAGCTGTACCATGGTTTATGGGTTTGGATGTTGAGTAACAGGCCATTATCAATATCTTCGGATACTATAGTGTGGGTTTTTTTAATGTACTGTGCATTACTTATTGATAACTTGTAGAGGGGTGGAATACAGGATTGATAAGAGAACAGTTTTGAACTAGAATTAGGTCATGAAATAATTGAAATGGGTCACTTAGTCGGTGTTCATTATTTGCCGCTATTGTTAATATGATTGAAACAGAAAATGTCGAGTAGATTATATATATGTATATTTTTAAGTGAGGTTTTAAAAACAGAGATTAAAAGAAAATGAATGAACCGTAGAAGATTCCAGTGACGTATTTTTTTAATGTTGAAATAGTGTTTGTGTTGTGTTTCAGTGCTTTGGTACCCCCCCTCCCTCCCAATTTATTTAAATAATCCAGAAAAAAATGAGTAAAATGGATGAAACTTGTACATAGAGTTCATGTATTTTATACACACTATGTGTGCATAAATATAAATGTGATTAACAAATTGCATTCAATATATAAAATATTTAATAGTTCATTTTAATGACGACTCAAAAAGTGTTTTCTTAAAATTTAGTTCGTATAATTACTTAGGACATTTTTATTTGTTTCATTCAATAATGACTAAGAAAGTATTGTTCATAGGGGTTGCTTATTTTTTTATACTCGAATAAGTTCATACAACTTTTTTCAAATAACTAAAATTATAAATAAGTTTAAAATAATAAATTATGACAAATTAGGTTTAAAGGGTTTTTTTTGTGGGGAGCGTAAAATAAATGTTTTGCCATTAAATGTACAACAATTAGAGAAAAATGTGAAGTTTCTGAGTCAGTTCGGTCATTTAGCAGCTGATAAATTTCATCATTGTAAAGATTTTATATAAATACTATGGAGAGACTTTAGTTATCTATGTTAGGCTTAGCAATATCGTTAGTTTTCATTATCACTTTCATTGAAATCTCAACTGTATAGCATCATTTTACCTTATAAAATGTTCTGCAAACGTTTAAAGTAGTCACTTCAACATAATTAATGATGCATTGCGCATTTAAGAGGCAGGAAGGGTGATGTGAAGGAAACCTAGAATGAGAGCTCTAATGGTGTTAATTAATAGCCTCAAGTTGTATTTTAATATATGACAAGCTTTTCTATAGTAAGTCTTTTCTATTAAAGGTTTTTTCTATGATATCATTTCTATAATAAAAACAAAATAATGGAGGGAATTTCTTCACTGCGCGCCTTATTCTGAAAGCCCTTCGGAAAACAAGTTATATCACTAATTCTTATTAAGATTATACTCTGAACAGCTTTTAATTTTAATTGGGAGGGAAGGCATTGATTTCCAACAGAAGATTGCGTACCCATAATAGACTACATCAAAATTTGTATCATTCATTAATTTATTTTGCAAGTAAAATCATAGAAATGATATTAAGAGGAGCCCAGAAGAAAATTACTATCTGAAATACGAATTTCTATAAAAGTGTAAGTTTATTTTTCTTTTTATCCTACACCCATCTTCGACATATCTGCCATTAGTTGACGAGCAGCCCGATAAAGTGATGATGAAGCCTAAAAAGAATTAAAATGAGCGTTCGCGCTGTCTTCAAGAAACTTTAAAACAATGGGGCAGTGCCTGATGCCATTCATCTCACCCTAGTAGCACAAGCCCAATCCTTTACTCCCATGCGATAGAAATGCGTCTGCAATGTATCATGTTCATTAAGTAAACTCCAACAAATTGAGGCAGGAAACCTGAATTGAATTTTCAAAATGGAGTTTAGTTAATTTGTTTCTTATGTGTTATGTGATTTAAGTCTTAAAAATAATTAATCGTAATTAGTAAATCATTTGTTACATAATAATGGTTTAAGCTATGGAAAACCATGCCGTTCTAAATAGTTTGTTTAATTGATGATTTTAAATGTAATGAGTATACTTAATAAACGGTGTGGTAAAAAGGTAAAAAAAATATGAACGTTTCAACAAGATCTAAAATCGTCTTTTACTCAGCTATAAAGAACAAATTTATACCAAAAAATAAATTATTTGTATTTCAAATGTGAAATAACATTGACTTTGAGTTATAATTATGTTTCAAGCTTTTGTGTTCAACATTAACAGAAACTCATAAAAAGAAATGGCTACGATAGCTTGTTTCAAAATTGGCCGCCCTTAACGAGTCCTGATGATACTGAAGACCCACCGAGTATAAGTTGATACTCAGAAAATCAGCCGTGTCTCAAAGTCCTATCGTCGGTGTGATGTGGAAGAAAGGAGAGTATTGTTGTCGTAACCTTGCGGTCGTTTAGGAATTCGGATGCACAGAATTAAGAGACATTTTGATAAAATCAACAACCTTATTTTACGAATCAATTTAAACTTAAACTAAGGGAGCTCTCAACTTAATTACTACACTTAACTTAGGCAAGTGAGTCCACAGCACTCAGGATCTTTCCCTGTAGGGATCTCCTTCCTGAAACTGCGATTGCTTCAATTACTATATAACTCAAGCTCTCTAACTTCAGTATCAGCCTGACGACCATCGACTACTTCTCTCTTTGCTTGACTGTTAACAGCAACTCATATTTGTGTAAGTCATGGTTCCTTTACGGGAACCGATTCTATAATCAGGTATCAGTCAAGAGGTTTCCTAAGAGGATTAGTCAAATATCGCGAATGGGACCCTTTGCAAGGGTGTTAAACAAATGTTTAAAGTTTTTCATTAACGCGTAAATTATTAGTAAACATCGTAATGAAAATATTCTGTATCAAGCACTGATTTTTTTTAAAAAGGAAAATTTTAATTAAATATATATATATAAATTTTCATAAATAAAAATAGTAAAAATTGGCACTCAGATCTCGTAAGTTCATTTATGTGAAATCCTCAACAGTTATTTCGGCCGAGAAAGTTAGAAACAAAAGAAAGAAAAGAACAAATAAATAAGTAAAATGTCGTAAAAAAGGCGTCAAATTAAAACACTTCATGGTTCACTCGCTGTGTGAAATGGCTCGTCGCCAAGTGGCGTCGGGACTGGCACAGAAAATGGGAAAAGCGCCATTGTCGCCGAGCGGAACATTTTTACAGCATTTTCCGATTGTGTTAAGGTTAGTTGAGAGGAAAATTATGCAGATGGGGTTTATTAAAATGAATTCTCTTATCCAACTTGTTTTCCGTTGGGATTACATTAATCGTTTATTTTTCATCTGATTGGATTAGTAACGTTTTGGGCATGTGAAATTTACAAAGAGGTTATAAGAATTCATTAGAATATTGGTAAGATTTTGATTATATACCATTATCACTCAAAGAATTGTATGTCATAAAGTTTTAATAGTAAGAAATTCAGGGAATTTAGGTGTTAGGGGGGACAACTGTGTAAGTCGGGGTATAATTTCACATGTAAATACTTGTCAACTATACTTAGTTGGGACCCAAGGCGGAAAAAAATGACTAATAAAATTTTAGGTAACACAAATACAAAATGGAAAACCAAAGTTATTTGGATGTAGAAGGTTTCATAAAATCTAACAGAGTCATCTCTCTCTCTCTCTCTGCTAGCTCAAATTTTTTTTTCTCCCGCAAAATATCTTTGTAGCCTGCTAATAACTTTTTTTTATTTCTTGTTTTGATGAAAAACTACGTTTTTCGTTGGAGTCTGTATTTTCTAAAATTTGTGTAATCCTTTTACAATTAAACTGAGACCTTCTCTTCTGTTAAGACTCAAGCTATTCAATGTCATACATTTCTATGAGCTCATTCATTCTCAGCTCCAGATTGTGGGACTCCAACATTTCTTGAACGTTAACACTTCTAAATTTATTCATTTGGCAAGATTGATGACTTCTTCAATTATATTTCCAATTTCATCAGGATATGACACTGACTCCACCAAAGTTTCATTAATGGAAAAAAAAAGACTCCGTTTTTTTTCAAAAGAACAACAAATAAAAGCACTAAAACATAGTGCGAGTCGACGGGATTTGAAAATCGCGTAACTCCGGGCTCACTAAGTCAAAGTATTACTGTAGTAAATATATTATTTGTGAGCGTGATGTTAATTCTGTGAAATGTTTGCTTTCCTCCCCAACTTTAATCCGTTTTTTCTAATTAAATACTATCAAATGTTATTCAAACTGCAAAAAATTTAATTAGAAATTATAGTTTATAAAAATAAAAACATCACAAGATGATTAATAAAAATCACCTATTCCTCTTTCTCTCCCACGCTCGAGCGCACACAAGGCGGTGACAGCCGTAAGAACATGGTCACGAACTCGAGGTCGGTGTTGTTTCGAGGCGTTCCTGGTTTCGCTGTCTAGAGGGACTGATGCACGTTAAATCTGTAGTTCTCCTCATTAGGTTTTCATGAGATTTTCATACTTTTTGTATTTCCGGGGACGAGACTGGACTGAAATCATTTAATGTAGGTCATTTCGACTAAACTGTGAATTTCAACCTTCGATACAATTGTTAGCTGGATGCAATTTAAGATCGCTCACCGCGAAATCCTTGGAAGAAGAAATGTACCCCCAGCAGTGGGGTAAGTGCGTCATAAGAGAAACAGGGAATTTTCGCAGTTTATCGTAGGAAAGAGTCCTATATTTCTGATCAGTTTCTGTCTGTCGGACATTGTTTTGCTAATTAAAAGTACGAGCATTTAGTTTTTAAAGAAACATCACTTCGTAAGATATCAGCATGACTATTCTGATAGATTGATTTACGGTGATAACGTAAGTACTTACACTTATAAAACTGTTAACTATTTAATTTGTCGTTTAAAATTTTTTGTGGATACTTGTCTTTATTATAAATTATTTAGTTGAATCAGCAATTTGAATCCCCAAACTTTTAGGGTAGAATATTTTTAAGAAATCTCATTTTTCTTAACTAAACTTTTGTGTGAGATTTTTACGTTTACGTTTAGTTATTTTTATGTAACAAAAATATATTAATTTTATATACCAGAAATCAGTTACACAAGTAACATCTCTTAAATACAAAAATGCATATTTTTAACGTACTGATCGCTTCTGCAGCAGCGATCACGTACGCTGCTGCAGAAGCGATCTGAACGTTGCTACTGGAAATAATTTTTATTTCTTAGTAGCAACATTAGAAAAATAATTGATTCAGGATTGATTAAAAAATAATAGAAAATTGATCCTAAAACATTAAACTGAGTGACGCTTTGAAAACAATTCCTCAAACATCAGTTTTATGTAAGAGAGCATTTTCTACAGTAGGGTTATTCATAATAAAGCTAAGAAGTTGTTTGAGGGATAAAAGCACAGATTGCGTATATTTTCTCAAATCACACTTTAAAAAGAAGTAATTATCATATATTTTTATTTTTTTTACTTTTAGCTGAATATATAAATGAGCATAAATTTTTGAATTTATATATATATATATATATATATATATATATATATATATATATATATATATATATATATATATATCCTTGTTTTATATAATTACTAGCTGGTATACCCGTTCTTCGCACGGGTGAACCGAAAAATTAAACAACACAGATTGAAGGAAAAAGAAGTTTTTTTAATGAGTTAATTTTATGTGAATTGCAAATTAAACAAAAAAAAGCTTTTTGCATATCTCAGCTAAACAAAAAAGAAAGAAAAAAAAAACACCTTTGTTAAATTTTAATTATGTAGATCCAATAGCTGATAAAAAGGGGTTTTTTTATTTATAATTCCTCGTAACACTCTTGAGGGTCGATTTTTCAAAATACCTCCCTAAGCTGATCTCTGCTCAGCAAAAGTAACACATTGTTAAAAGCTTTGCGTAATGAACGCTTAAAGTAGTGTAAATAATTTATATATGAAAGTGACATTAATATTACTTTCTGTTGTATTTATTTTATTTTAAAATTGTAATATTCGCAAGCAACACCGTTTCTTAAATTATAATGGCGATTCAATTAAAAACATAGCGAAATGTTAACGATAGAGTCAAGTTGGCAAATGCATAGCTACTATCGAAGCTCGAGCTTTATTAGAGCTTTGTGAGACCCACCGTGTAGAGGTGCGAGAGACGTTAATACTTTATCCAACCGCATTATGATTTACTGCAGTTTTTTTCATACAATAATTTTTTTGGATCACTACATTTACAAATTAAGGGATATACATAAACAAAATACTCCACTTTGGAAAATTTAATCCGTTAGAGCTAATAAATTAATTAAAGATATTCCACTGTAAAATTAATTATATATACCGTTCACTTAAAATAAGTAGTGAAATCATTTCCCAAGGTCTTCACTAACATACAAAAACATAAGACACCTAAATTTTGACATAAACTATTTTTTTCGGGACAAAAATAATAATCTTTACAATCCGCTGAAAACGCCGTCAGCTGAAAACGCAATATATTCCTGCTAAGTATTAGTAGAATATTCCTTCTAAGTTGGTGTGGTGTGGTAGTTAGGAGAAGGGGGTGCCAGCTCAGGTATCGTCCACGTCACTTGACCATGGTTCAAAATTACGTGATACGTTGCCAAAAGCCCTCGTGTAGCTGAACAGTGCGATGTTAATATTCCCTCACTCACTCCAAAAAATACAGTATACAGTCGTTATAATTTTTTTATACTTAAAAACGCAATATCTGCCTATTCAATTAAAATTATAGCATTATAATTAAGTACTACCCACAAACAAATTTTGAAAATTCGTCCAAATGATGCAGTGTGAAAGAGAAAGTTTATTTACGTTAAGTACCAGAACCGATAAAAGCATTTATTTTGAAAAAAAGATGAATTTCTTACTACCAAATGTGCATAAGAGAATCATAAAAAAAACATTAAAATAAAGAGAGATTTATAAAAACCTCTCCCTTCAAAACTTGGTTTTAATTTGAAATATAAAAAATAGGTATTATTCTGATCACAGGAATTAATTAGAAGCGTAGCCAAAACAAAAAGAGTTTTTCACAAGCAAAAGATAGATATACATATGCGGGCCTTTTTGCAGTGCACGCCAGAATTGCTGGCAGAATTTTTTCCTCTTTACTTGACAAAATTTTGGACACTTCTCACAATATATTTATAAATTATAGCCTTTGTGTTATTCTGATATATAAGCTGTAAAGTTTCATGAAAATCCATTCAGTTGTTTTTGCCTGAAAGACCCACAAACTTTTTCACATTTATAATATATATTAGATTATTATTATGAATTATGTTTTTAAATTTTTTGAAAATTCGATGTATAAATGATAATTGTGTTCAAGGGGGAATGGACACAACTGGCCAATGAGAAAGCCTAGTTCTCATTTGGTCAGGTGGAGTTGCTGTGACTATCAGTTCGCTCACCAATAACCTTGGGGTGGATTCGATTAACGTTTCCGTCTTGAGGCCACTGCGCTTCCCTCGTTCTTGACTCTGTCTTAATAAAATCATGATCTGGATCATTTTAATGGGGTCAAATATTTTCCCGTAAAACAGGGAATTGCAAACTGCATGTCATGTGGCAAAACTGTATTATTTTGTGATGACCTTTGTTCATGTCTAGGCATCATTCAGTTGAAATGCGGCCATCGATCCAGCTGGTTTGTGCCTAGGTTTTTGAGATGGCCAGTCGGTTGGTTTGTTTCAAATGACAGTTTCAACTAATATTTAACAACAAATGTTACATACTTATAAATATATCGGATAGAGCCTACGTTTTCATAGAGACCCCGGTCCTTTAAAATTTCACTGGCCTCAAAGAGTCTTAAGACGTCCTGCTATTGATCTCAAACTGTGGGGCGTGCGAGCGTCTAAAGATAATTAGTACGCTTTATAAGTAAAGTCGTATTGTATCGTAGTTTTACCATCAAAGTGCATTATAATTGCATTCAACACATTGTTGTTGTAAGAAGGGGATCAAAATTATGACTGAAAACTGAGTCGCAAGTATTGAAAGTTTGAGAAGCACAGTATTATACAAAACGAGGGCTGTTGGTGACAAAACGATCAAGAGGCGAGCAGTAAATTCTCCTCGGCTCCTTCCCCTGTGAATTTCCACTCCCATTAAAGGAAAAAACTTGAGCCACGATAGTTGAAACGAGCATCAGCCCTCTACACGGCAAGTCTTCAGTGACACTGGGCCTCGAACTCAGGATGCACCAGCCACGAGTTCGTGACCAGAGTTAATAATCAACCTATCCTCGCAACCACAAAACTTGACCGTAAATTTACATTTGCTTTTCAATAATTACATTTAAATGAATGACAAAGTGCTACTTAAAAATGCACATATGACCCTTTTAAATTTTTTTCTTTACTGAATTTCCGTTTCGAAAATATAAAACTGGTGTATTTTTAATACGTATACAAAAGTTATTTCCCTGAAAGAAAACAAACTCTGTTTACAAAAAATTAATACTTTTCGAACTCAGAAACAGACGGGGATATATTGTTTTGAAAAGGAGCATCTTCTCCCTTTTCCTCCCCTAAACATTACAAAACACTGCGCATACGAATGAGTGTGAGTCGAATTACAAAACACAGAAAAACAACTCCGAAGATGATAACTGCCGAGCCACAGATGTCACTTTTTCCGAAAATGATGAATCGCTGACCATTTTGGGGGGAAGCGGGCCCACTTAATTGCCTCTCGAGCAGTTCTTCCAAAGTGACCACCGAAGGGGAGGAGGACCCTTTAATTTGGAATACACAGAGAGACAGAGCCAGGCGTGAAACACGAAGTTCTACATACCCCTCCCCCAGACCCAACAGCGCGGGACAAAAATTATCGGGTAAGAAGAAGGAATAATGACGGAACATTGAGATTCTCCTCCTCGAGTTGCAATTCCTTTCTTCCACTGCTTTAATGGACTTAAGTAAGTGACTTGCAAACGCTGCTTAAGGAAGAATACTGTGTCTTCAATGGGAACCCCAATTAAGTGCATTCCTTCTCTACGCGGAATGCCTTCCTTTCTTGAATAATTTTGTGCTTTGTGGAAAACACTTTGCTGAAGACAGTTCGCCATTTTTTATTTTCATATTTTTTGATTATGCGGTGGAGCTTCATTACCATGAAAGTGGCATTAGGGTTTGTAGTCTTGTACCGCAAGGTAATTTCTCGTAATGATATATCTGGAGATCTCTTCAGCAAGAGACACACAGAGAGATATTTCAGGCACTTTGAGACAATTTGTGTAATCCGTGGAAACAATAGGGTGCGGGGATTTTTTTTTATCCTGTGTTTTAGTGAAAGAACGAAAGAAAAAAAAGTTTCTTTAATTCCTAGGAGTTGATTGTTATAAATTGGGAGGCAGAGTCATTAGGGTAATAATTGACGTGTTTGACCACATACAAAATGTTGATTTTACTCAATTATTGTGAAGAAACTTTTTTTACTTGCTGTTTGAAGTGGTAAGATTACACGGAAGGCGTTTCTGTGTAGTATTTCAGCCCATCCCCCTTCTCCTTTTTTTTTTTTTTTTGAAAAACACGCAATGGAAGTTAACAGAACGAAGGGTACTTCGAGATGGAATGTTTTGATCAGATTAAAATTTACATTTTAGGTGCCTGCTCTCCCCATAATTGGATTTGTTATCTAAATTCCTGACTAAGAGAATTTCTTAGTCATGATTTAGGAATTTAAAATACTGGTACTTTAATCAGATAGTATAATAATACTATGCAAAAATATATTAACCATTACTTATAACTTCGTTGAAATTGTTACGCACGAAACATTCGAAATTGACCCTACTTATCTTGTTAACATTGCAAATTATCGTTACAAGTTTCGAAAATTTATGTGAAAAAGAACCAGAAAGTAATGAAACGTTTGGAAATTCTTTAAAATTAAATGTAAGGAAATTATAGTACAGTTTGTATTTATGTCATATTTTTATAAGCAAATGCATTTTTGAATTTTGATTGCCCTAATAAATATACTCATTAAATAAAAGCATTGTATATTCACTCAATGTTTGTACACGTTATAATTAAGATTACAATTTAATGACAAGAATCCAACAACGCCCCCTAGTGGATTCAAGCGGGAACTCTCAGTCTAATCCTAATCCTAGGGCCAGCAGCAGCTAGGCTGTTAGATATAATCACGCAAAACGACACCTACTTATTTACGAACTATTTCTTTCTGCGCTATATCTGTAAATATTAATGAATACTTGCTATACCCGTATCGTCACTGTTACATTTAAACCATATTTGCCTGTCAATGAACAAAACCTCACCTGGAGGCTCATTTTTCGATTCAGTGCATCAATTGTAGTATAAATTCGTGTGGCTAGAATATATCTATCCCCTTCCCTATCTTTTGGAACATTAATTAAATACGGGACATTTTTACTTCTACTTTTAGCATAAAATACATTAAGTCGTACGCATTTTATAAAAATGGTTTTGATAGTTAACTTTTATCAGTTAATGCTGTATTTTTCAATTCCTATACACTATTAGCTCACAATCTCTATATATTTATTTATCTTGGTAGAATTTTTAATCGTTCATAAAATACATTTTAAAACAATCCATTGAGTTGAAATTTCCTATACATGATTATTTTGGATGACAATACAGTAATTTAATTATAATTATTAAAATTAATTCATTAAAACTAATTATTTAAAGAATTTCAAATACAGCCATGTTGGCGACTTGTGTCAAAATTTGAAAAGGTTTTTTTTTCTCACGTTTCAAAGCTTTCAGTTGAACTGAAATTTTATTGACACGATTGTTTTGGATGACAATACGGTACTTTAATGATAACTAATAAAAATTAATTGCCACTTAATGTTGTGATTCTGTCCTATGTATATAGATATTTACATTAATTGTGTGTGTAACTATTTAATAAAAAGTAGCTAAAATAAAATTTTTCTTTGTTGATCTAAGTAGAAATTGACTTAATTTTTTTTTTTATATATATTACTTGATTTTTATCGAATTGATTCTATCTGATAGCCATGATTCTTGACAATAGCTCGAAATTTCCATGAAAATGAAATTTTTTTACTGTCGCGCCCATTTTACTTCATTCCTAATTAAATGTTTTCCAAAATTCGTTCTTGGATGCCGTTTTTCTAAGGCTCGTTTTAACAGGGATTTGACAGGAGTTTCATCCAATGGGATACTCTTTATTCCTCTTTCTGATTCTTTCTTGGCTAAAATAGCGATATTTGTCTAAGACGTGTGTCTAGAGGCTTTATCCATATGAAACTCAACTACATCAAAGTCCTTTCCATATAAGTCTGGAAATTTTTCTTCAAAAACTGGATGCAAAATATTCTTCTGATAGTAGAGGAAATTTATGTTGGCTTTATTTGAGACTTTCTTGATTTTTAATTTGCCGTTGTAACAAATTTTTAATTTGCCGTTGTAATTATCATGAATCATTTTTTAACTTTTCTGTACACTGACGAAGCCATTTCGTATCATCATTCCCTCAGTTGAGTAGCAGAAAAATGATCTTTTATTACAATCACTTACTTATACCCATGCCTCATCGAGTGCTACCACAAATTTTCATTTTTCAGTCTATAGCTAGATGTTTTTTATATAATTTTCTACACTTAGTGTTTCTTTCAGCAATAGGTTTCAGCAAAGCAGATGAAGATTAGGTTTAAACATCTTCTTCCACTTTAAACCTTTATCAATGATTTTACTTACAGTGCCAGAAGACATTTCTAGTTTCAATGAAGTGAATCTTTGAGTAGGCAGATTTTCTTTTAGGATGAGAAACTTAAGAAGACTTGGCACCCTTTGAGCAAACTTCTTTATTTACGTATTTAAAAATTATATTTTAACATTTTATACAATGTTTCAATTCAAGAAAATGTTACCAGATGAAAATTTTCATATATTATTCACACAATTTTAAAAATTTAAATTTTTTGAAGAAAATTGGGAAAATTTTAAAATCCTACTCCTTGTGTAAAAATTAATTTTTTGACCTGAAATTTTTTTATAATATTCTTATGGATGTTCTTAACAACTTTAGGGATCAATTTTAGTATAACTTCATTCGTTTTTTGAGAAAAAAATAAAATGTTGATATACAGGCTAAAAATCAACGAAAAAGCCAACATGTCTTACATTTTTTTTTTTAAAAAAGTATTCAGTTTATAGCAAAAGGATCCTTAATTTTATTACATGCTTTATTTTTAACACGCAGGAAAAAAATTGAAGTGATTGGTAAATAATTGTCGAAGGAGTAGCATTTTGAATGCATTAAGGTTTCGAAAAACACAAACTGAGAAAAACCACTTTAAAGTTTATAATTCTGAAAAAATAATTATTATAAGCTCAATTAAACTTAAAATACCACTTTAAGATATTACTTATACATTTTTCTTTAAAATAATTGCATTTTCATATGTTTTCAACCCACACATTTTTATAAATGATCAACTTTTAGAGAGTACTAATTGTACAAGAAAACTCAAGAAAAAATTAAAAAAAAATTTTTTTTCTGTCACGACAGAAATTTTAGCTGTTTTTCTTCTTATAATATTAAAGTATTACATTTGCATAAAAAATATATTAGGAATAAGAACTGAAATTATATAAAATTATTAATATAAAATGCCTTAATTTAAAAATTTTACATGCACACATTTCACAAGGAAGAAAAATTACATTATTGTATTGCCTCGGAAATATTCTGATTTTTAATACTACACATTCATTTTTTTATAGTTATTATTTCTAGTTATAAAATAGATTTTTTATCATAACGCATTTTTTAGCTTTTTTTTCTAAAAAGGGGGTGTGGCTGAATTGCCTAATTTGTTTTCAAATGAAGTTTTATTCAACTTCTAACTTTCCGACATGCACAAGTGATATATCAATCGAAAGATAATAATGCAAAGAATAAGATTAAATGAAAATAAAAAAAACGATAGGTTTGTGATTTTTAAGGTACCAAGTCCCCTTAATTGATAGTTGCCTGAATTCGAACAGTCTTAAGATGAGGTTTCTTAGTAATGTTTTCATTTTTACTTTCAGCTGGATGTTTATTACATTTAAAATTTAATGTATTATAAATACTTTTTTTAAATGCAATAACTAAGTATTTTACACCACTAAATAATTTGTTGATACAAATCTTTGTCCTCCAAAGTTAATTAGCCTTTGAGCCATTTTTAAAATAAATTTTTTATTTTATATTCCAATTGAAAGAAAACATTAGCAGACAAAATCGTTTCCATAAATTGTGAACGACTTTCTGTATACGTTTGAAACTATAGCAGATGATGCAAAACATGGAATGCGTTTTATGCTTATACGAGTAAAAATAGATAAGTTCAAACAGAAATAAATTGTAAAATAAAACTTGGTGTACTCGGTAAAACAAACAAAATGTTAACACTGGAGTACCTGACAAAAGTCATTGATTTTGAGTAAGGCAAAGTGAGATGCACAAAATGTCACGAACGTTTCCGTGAATGACTCTTATGTACTATTCTTAACTCCAGTTATTAAATCCACAAACTTTTGATAACCTATCTATATTCAAGATAAAAATATTACGTCCATATTTCTAAAATTTATGTTTGAGAAGAAGTTAATTTTAAGTACTATGATTATATAGTTTATGAAATGTACTGAAATGAATTGTAACCTATATATATTAGTTTTTTTAAACAATCTCTGTTATTCAAATTGAAAGATGTAATTTAAAAAAAATTATGAAAAAAACTGCATTGATTTTTAAAAAATAAATTTTTTACTAAATTTGAAAAAGTAATTATTTTTTAAAAATATTATTGTTGCACATTTGTACGCATGGTTATACTTTTTTTTATTCTTCAGTATCTTTTTCAACTCCCCCAATATTGGTGATGTAGACCCATAAATAATAACGGGATATGTTTGTAGTTTAATCCTTCATGAGAGAGTCTGTTGTCCGAAATGACTCGCATCATGGTTACAAGAACCGACACCCAGTTGCACTTTAAACTGTTAAAACAAAAGAAGAGATCGGTCAACAAGTTGGGTGTTTTCTTTTTCTCACCGGGTCCCTACCAACTGTCACAGAGGAGCATAACTTAAAAGGGTATACACGTTTATTGCTTCTAATAAACGAATAGAAGTCCCCTCTCTCATTGGCCGATGCCGCCCATAAACCCATGAATGATCTTCATTTGCGATGCATTAAGTGCATCGTAATTATAGAGCCGCGATGCAATAACTCGAGTCGTCCCAAAGAATGGAATGTGGCCACTCTTAAAAGAGGCTTAAGAAGCCCTAAATTTATGTGACTGTTATAGTTCAATATTTAATTGGTTTACTCTTAATGTTTTTGTTGTTGTACTTAAAAAGGGAATTCATTACTTTGCAGATGACTCTACGTGAAGATATTTCTCTGGCTTTTAAAATGTACAGTAGCTTTCTTTGAACTGCCATTTCTCCCCCTTTTCTAATGAGATTTTAAAAAGTTTAAGTTACCGAGACTGTTATTGTATTTGAATTAGTGCAAACATACAGCCTAGGCCTCATTTCGCATAGGGTCAATCTAGGCCAGAGGGGGAAACCTATTTACTATTAGATACCATATGTTAATGAGGTAGTAATAAAGGAGGCCGCGCAGGTTAATATACCTATAAATGCGACTTTTATCAAGTTATTATAGTTTTTGTACAATTTTAACATTTTGGTGCATTTTATAGAAATATTGAAAAAAAATTCAATCCTTATTTATTTATTATTTGACAGAAATAGTGGGAGTATAAAACATTTTTGCATTCACATCAGGAACGAATAATAAATAATTTCTGTAGGAAAGCGTATACTTAATAGATATACAATAACACAAAAATAGTAGTAAAGCCAGAGAATAAGTAAAACTAAGTAGATTTTTACTATGTCTTAGCAACACGGGACGAGTCTTTTATCAGCACGTGACCAGATTTACATGATAAGACATTTTTAGTACATAATTGTTGTATCTCATTCAACAGAAACTTATAATAAAATGCTTCATTAATATTCAAGTTAATGTTTAAATGCCTTTCATGCAAAAAGATATGTTTTAACGTGCATGGAATCAGTCACAAAAATAATAGTAGTAAAGCAATTTTTGTGTAGAGATCATGTAATGTGTCTGGTAGTGTTGCCGTGTTGCACTAGGTGGTGTTCTAAATTATTGAAATGTACAATTGGCCATTCCCACAAATAGTCATTGAAACATAAATACATTCATGTCGCTATTCATTTAATTCCATTGATTTGAAAATTGTTGTACTCTATATAACTAAATATTAATTAATACAAATGCTAGCTTTTTTTGAAGTCCACACAAGAAACACGAGCGGGCTCTCGATTTTTCTAGGGAAGCTGTACTCAAGAGGTCCAATCAAAGAGGAATAAGCAGTCAAATATATTTACAACTATAATTTTTTTTTTCAATTTCGGTATTTAATTTTGAATTGTACTACTTCACAAAAATTAAGTAAAATTGTTTACATAGAATTGAATATTATAAATTAGTGAATTGGGGCACTGTTTATTTAGCTTAAGATGAAGAAACGTATAACTCTGATTCTTCATATTCTCTTCATCAAATCAGTTTTCAAAGGAAACATCAAATTAAATCTTTAGCCCGCTGGGATGAATGGATGTATCTTTAGATGAGATTAATTCTCCTCAGGGCTAAGATACAGTTTATCTACTGTATATATACACAGTTATACAGTCTAAGGATATACATATGGAAAATACAGGAACACATGGGGAAGGATTTCACGTGCGATGCGTACACCAGAATATCTACCGCCTGAATGAATCAACTATCGGTTTCTCACCAGGGGGAAAACCTCCAAGTACTCTTTCTGGTGGCACCATCTAGTATTTCTTACAGTAAATAAATAATAAATATTACCATTTGTTACAAAACTTGTTTATCACCACCAGAGTAACATATCATTCTCATTAGGAACAGTTGCTCCAAGAGTCATTTCAAATATGTATTTCTAGTAGTTAGTTAAAGGAATTATGTAAACGTACTTATCACCTTTTTCCGTAATAGTTTATTATTTGTTCATGTAATGTATCAAAATAATATACAATAATGCTTAATTTTGTTTTGAATATATTAAGTTTTTTGTTTAAATTTGAAAGAAATTTGCAAATGATTGGAGAAGAGAAGAATTTGAAATCCCGGGAATTTAGTAATATTTTATTAATAAATGAATTTAATTTTTCAATATTTACTCTAGAAAACTCATAATAATTGGTATTACTTTCGGATAATTAAGAACAATTTGACTGTTTGAACTCAGCGTTTCTCAAACTGTAGGGCGCGCCCCCCAGGGGGCGCGATAAACCTACGAAGGGAGCACGAGCTTATCGAAAAAAATAGATTAAAAAAATTTATCTACTGAAATGAAGTAAAACAAAATACTTTCTGATATGATTAAAAAATACACATTTTCGCTGATATAATTTATTTTTATCATCTGCGATATTACGTCATCAAAAATAAAAGCTTCTACTTCAAAACCTCATTAGCTATCTTTGATACTATGACCAAATAAAAAAACATTTTATTTGATTTACGATAATCCCACAACAAAATCCCCCAAACAAAACCCAGACCCATAATCAAAAAAATTTTAGGAAGGTAAAAATTCATCACTGTTATATTGTTAAAAAATTGTACATTAGCTGTAGGCAGCAGAAAGTATTTGCTGCGGTTTGACCTTCGAATTTACTTCTACGGTTAATTACGTCCCTGCTTTTATGTATTTGTTTTTTCATTTAGGTAAGTTGTAAATAAACTATTTCTGCTGTGCTTTTTTCCTTGTGAAATATTTTAATGATTTTTGGAAAAGCACAGAGAGCATTTTGAAGGATTACTTGGCCAAGATTTATTTTTATGAGTATTCCCAAACATATAAAGCATAATGAAAAACGTTTTACACAATTTTTTAGAACATCCATATTGTATTAAATACAATTTTAATCCGGGAACGGTCACGCCGAGCACAGAGAGTACGAAATCGGTAATTCTAGCAAAACTGTTTACTTGTTACCAATTGTTACCCTGACACTATCCTCCTATTTGACAGTCTTAACGGGAACTAAAATATATTTTTCACATATCTCCCTCTTCTTTGGGAGTGACAAACGTTTTTTTTTTTTTTTTTTTTTTTACAGTCTTAAGTTACTTGTTTTGACTGAGTTCCCGGTGCGATCACTTTTTTTTCCAAAATATTTTCTGTGTTCATGCTACATCCCCCTATGAATAACTTAGTGATTTTGATTGCCTTGCTGTACGACTTATTGTGGTTTGGTAAATGAGCATGATGAGCAGGTAAATGTTTGGTAAATGATCAGAATATATATATATATATATATATATATATATATATATATATATATATATATATATAAATGGACAGCTTTGATTTCTATTGAAAGAAGTTAGAACTGATTAAAAAAAAGGATGAAGCTGCTGAAATAATGCATATTAAAGTAAATTTGAGAAAAGCAATGAACAGGAAACGAAAGAAAAATTTTCAAATGATACCAAAAGAACTCCAAGTAAAATATGAATCCATAAGTATGAGAAGACACACTTTGCTTTGTCAAAAACACACAAGCAAGCAAAAGTTCAACATGCTACTTGATGAACATCAAAGAACAGTAAAACTACAATACCTTGAACAAAATATGACAGTTTTTCCTGCAAATAACATTCCAGTAATGTTAGCGAAAAGTGTCTGTGATTTGTGTCTTTTTTTAAGGTCACGCACATTTGAAACATTTTAATTCAGTTTTTTTTTTCTTAAAATTATCAAAAATTGAAAAGTCCTAGAAAGTAGGGGTGAGTATATTTTCTCTTAATTAAATTATACCCTGGAATTACGATTTTTATTGTATACTATAAAAATCATTATAAAAAAAGGATTGTGGGGTGACACAATAACCCCGCTCGACCATTAGTATCGAGTGCGCGCGTGCTTCAGGGTTAAAACACATCGAAGACTTTTCGCTTTAAATATTAAATATAATACAATTATTCTTCATCGGAATTTTATACTATTGTTCATTATTCAACATCAATTCTAAATGCTAATTCGGTGAGGCTTAAAATTACAGTTCGTTTAAAACTAATTATAATTCGAGCAATCATTTAAAAAAAATCATTTTACATTTTTGTAAACATTGTCACGCACTTGGCTTTACTCTCCTTACAATTCAGCGATTATATCCATAATGTTTTATTTTCTTATAAATGAACTCGCGCAAAGAGCGGGAACTTTAGCCGGTATACTTTTAAAGTATCAGTGCTGCACAAAGTATTTTATAACTAATCAATCAATATTAAATTAAGAACAAGTATAGTAAATATTAGCGATTTCCATAGACTTGTCTTGAAGAACAAAGTTTTTCAAAGGAATGCTTATGATTAGAAATTGACCCTTTGAGTTCTTTTTCTATATTTATCTGATATCTATATTTTATCTCCTAAGCAGCCACCGCATTTTACAATATGTTCCAATTTAAAAATTAGAGAAAGGAAAAAAACATAATAATTATCCTATTACTTATTTTTTTTTTTTTTTGCTTGAATGTAACATATACAAAATTTAATACTTATGTTATTAATTCGTACGGTTTATAATAAAGATTGTAGCTTTAGCGTTAAAAGTGCATTATTATTGCATTCAGTACATTATTAATGTATAAGGTGGGGGGTGCGATAAAATTTGTGATTGAAAAGGGGGGCGCCAGTAGTGAAAGTTTGAGAAGCCCTGAATTAATTATGTAAAAATTACAAATTAATTTCTTATAAGGATTTTAAAAATCTGGAATATTTATCTTTTAAAGAGTTCTTGAATCGTGGGCGTATGGTTTATTCTTTTAAGTCTTGTGTTGGAGGGAATTTGGAAAGAATAAGATTTAACCATTTAACACTAGGGAGAATTGAGGAAAAATAAGGAAAACTAATTGCATATTTATGAATATCTTTAAAATGTTTTCTTATGAATTTACATAATAGTGTGAGATTTTGTTGTAAAAATTTAAACAAAAAGGGAAAAAATTAAATTTTGAATAAATTGTTAATTTTGGATTATGTACTATATATACTCTTTAACTAATAAAATAATTTTGTATAAAATCTAACATAAGTATTTAAGCTTCTACTGGATATTTTAATTAAAAATGGAACTACTAGTACAGATTTCGCGAAAAAAATAGATAACTAAAGTCCGTCATTTTTATCATCATTTTTTGAGAATTAAGATGGGGAAGCGTTAAATATAAGTTAATTATTTTTTGAACACTTGTAGAGATTTTTAGCGAATATCTAAGTAGTTAAGAGTCAAGTTAGTTTGAAGCTTTTGGTAATTATATATATGCTGTTTTCATCACTATATCTAGTTGCTCAGCGTGAGACAAATTGGGGAAAAATAAATAACTATGCTAAAATAAAATCGGATCTCATCAGTCATTTGTTTCTCAATAGTGACTTTAATTTCTTTGTTTATATTTATATACACCTTTAAATTAACTAATTCTCTGCTCTTGTAATTAAAATTTAAATCATATCTACAAAACAATGGTTGCTATTTTCATTATCCTTGCTTGACTACATAGTGTTTTCCTTCCAACCCCCCATAAAACTGGAAGATCAAAAATTTCCGCAAAAATTCAAATTCCATCGCACTTTGTAAGCATGAAATATAGCGAATGTATCGATCCATCTGCAGGCCCGAAAAGAAAAGCCCACTTCCTCCCTGCTTTGCATACTGTGTGATAGGGAGGAAAAATTGGGAAAACTATCTTGCATCCTGTGATAAATACAAGAAAAACGGTTCATCGCAGGAAGATTGCTCATCCTCAGGTAAACACGAAGGGGAGAAGAACCCTTTGTGTCTCTTGATGGAATACTCGGCCCATAATGGACACTGCTGTAGTCGACATGTCGGTGGTCTATTTTTTAGGGTGATCGGGTTTTCGTGTAATATGTCATGCCTTGATGGATTTGAAAGAAGGCGACATTTGGCTTTTGATCATTTGAAAATGTTTTCAATTGAGCTTCAATGATTCACCCTCGATGAAATTGTACTCACTTTTGAACTCGATGAAATTGCACTAAAAATAGTACCTTTGTTTTTAACTTGGGATTTCAGTTCTTGAAAACAGATGCAATAAAAATACAGGTTTATTCATAATTCCCTCAAAGGTTCCGGAGCGCTGTAGAAAAAAAACTATGACGAAAACAGAATAAAAAAAGAACATTTGAAAGAGTATAGAAATTACATACTGTACAGGGGTTCTATATGAGAACCCTTGGTCCCACGGCATATATCAGCATATGAGGCACTCCAGTTCCAGCTACACAAAATGGTACTATCAACGTTATTGACAGCAAGTGTTATCATTTCCTTGCTATCCCAAAACTTGATCTTTTACATCAGTGGTCCTTAACCTCTCGCGCCATCAATCCAATGACCGCCCATTAAAGTATTCTCATTTTACTTCTCTTGGGTTTGGAAACTTTCCGTGGAAATCACTTTTCATTCCATGTTATATCACTCTACATTCATTTTTGGGGGCAACTGTATTTGACTCCGAAGGCATATTTAAATACATTTAAATTAAAATTATCAAGAAAAAAACAATCAAAGATACAAGTAAACAAGGGCCTACACTCAGTGGTGGAATGATCAAACGTTGACTGGTTCACGGCGATAAAAAAATAGTTAAGGGGCACTGTTTTACAGGACCTAAGTTTTCAGGACAACAAAGAGCGTGTGGAGTAGAGAAACTTGACTACCGTTTGGATGTATGCCCTTTGACTTTTAGACGACCAGTTGAATATGCAAATAATTCTTTCAAATGCTCTTTTTTGCTGTATTCGTCTTCGTTTTCTTACTACAGAGCTCCGAAACCTTGGAGGGAATTGTGAATAATCCTGTTTAATGAAGTGAGCATGAAACAGTAAAAAAATAGGAATATTTATTTTATCAATATATTTTTTTTTACCAGTTGAAATTTATAATCTAATTAAATGCACTTTGTAAAGTTCTAACACGACGTTTAACAATTTTCAAAAACTGTGAAAATGGCAAGGTACTTCTGTATCAGTAATCTTCTTTATGAGCAGATTATTTTAATGCAGCGATGTAAATGTTTTCATCATTAATTGGACTCAATCTGTTGAAGCTTTTTTTAATATACATAGAATAGTTTTCAAAATTGGAATATCTCCTTATAATGTGTAAACTTAATATAACTTAGTTTTTTATACATAACGCACGATTTATCTTTGTGTTTAGTGTTAAGAAAGAAATCTAAAGAAAGGAATAATTCAAAATAGAAATATAACAAAATGCTATGTTTTTAACATTTAAGTGTGTTTCCTAAATAAAGAAAGATAAATATTTTAAGTCATTTGAAAAACTCCTTTAATCCTTAATTATGTACATTTGTTTCTGTTTATCACTTACTCTCAAGTAGAATTTTATTGGCTGACATTAGAAAATAGAAACAGTTACAACATATGGGAGAATTTAACTTAAAAACTAAACTATGCAGTTATACTAGTTACTCGAGAAAACAGAAACGGTAAGGATTCTAGCTTCTGTTAAATAACTCGGAAATACTGACAAACTTTTATGAATATAAACGAATCTGCTGTGTCACATTCAAGAAATATTCTCACCACTCATTGTATTAATAATCTAAAGCATTAATAAGCATCTTTTCACTCCTGACACTTCTCCTAAAATCGACATTCAAAGATTTATCTTCGCCTCCCATTCACACCAGACGTTTGCTTAAAAGAATTCCCGCGTAGCAAAATGAATTATATCTCATTCGTTCAAAATCCCAAGATCGAATTACCACTTCACAGCGGAATCGGGCTGCTTCTGAAGTTCTAATTTTTCATGCATCCAATCCCACGGCTTCTTTTCATCTCGTTGTGCATGTAAATTACCCCACCACCAGGACACCAACTTCCGCAGAAGAAGGTTCACGTCTTGAACCGTTTAATCTTGCCTCTTCTGACAACCTTCTGGTGTCCTTTTTCGGTGGCAGAATCAACAGAAAAGGTATCCGTTTCCATCCGTACACCACCTGTCGTTCCATCCACTGCTGGACTTCGCGCTTGGACAGATGGTATCAGTATGGATGGGATTGTGTGTGAAATGATTAGTAAAATGGGGAATTAGTGCAGGAAAGGAAGTAATTAAACATGTTTTTGATTAATGGCATCACACCTGGGGGCGTTAAAACCTGTGGATACCGACGAGGTCGGAGATGGTATGCGATCAGATTGCGTTTGGGGTCGAGATTAAGGTAGAGGTCACAAATAGGGCTTTTGTTATTGCCAGTTGCGTGCTGGCTTAGAGATGGTTGGAATAAAGTCTTTACATCAATGAAAAATATATTGGAAAAGTGCACGGTTATCTTATTTTCATGAAAATAGTTCTCTTTTGTCTTGATTAAACACAATGGTTTGAGATTAATTATTCTGTGCATAGATCATTAAAATACAAGTCTTAATATTTATTTTATTTCAGACATTGTAATTGAAATGTCTGAAATTCCAAGCAGTTTTCATCCACTGATGAATGTGCCGAATATTTTGTTTTGAGTGTTTCTAGTTTACCACAGTTCATCTGAGGTTAGATATTTTTATCTTCAGATTATTTATTAAGATAACCACACACACACACACACACACACACAATTTCGATCCTTATACTTAGAAGGTTGATTGTGGAGGTGCACTGAAAGCATCTTGAGAAGGTTCTAAAGATTTACATTCTCACTTTGATGGAGGTCATTAATTTGTTTTTTGTTTCATTTTCTGAGAGAGAAAGATTTAAAGGATATTTTAGAGTCTATCTGGTTGTAAGTTGTTTAAGCGGAGATAAATTTAGCAAAGATTCGTAGGTATTCAATTAATTATATGTGTGTATATATATATAGAGAGAGAGAATTTAATTGTTTGTGATAATGACTTTTATCTATTTATCTATATATATAAATGGATGTTTGTATATAAGGCCTCACTTCACTCCAACACCGTTCAACCGATCACTATGAAAATTGGCATGTATATGCATTTTTTTATAGAGAAGAATTTTGCGTTATCCTCCTTATTTCAGATGCCCACCAGATAGAGCTACAGCAAATCAAATTCTGCACCGTTCAATCAGTCGCCAAAAATGATGCCATTTAGGCTCTATCGCCAACATTTCGCTATGTTTCCACTGAATCGCCATTAATGTAATGTAAGGAATGGCGTTGCTTACGAATCTTACAATTTTAACGTACAATAAATGCAACAGACAGTAATATTAACGTATTACATGCAAATGTACGTTATTTACACTATTTTAAGCGTTCATTACACAAAATTTGTCACAATGTGTTACTTTTGCTGGGCAGAGATCAGCTTAGGAAGATGTTTTCAAAAATCAACGCACAAGAGAGTTACGGGGCGTTATAAATTTAAAAAATCATTTTTATCAGCTATAGACCTTCAGACTTAAAATTTAACAAATAAATGTTCTTTGTTCAGCTGAGATATGCAAAAAGCTTTTTTGTTTAATTTTTCAATTCACTCGAGCGAAGAATGAGTATACCAGCTAGTTTAATATAAATATAATGATAGTTTGACTCAATATAATGACAATGCTACTATTTATTGTTAGATAATAAATATTCATGTTTCTCGAAGCCCGTTTTAAAAATATATGTATTTAGTAATAAAGATTTACAACAAACATTTATCTCAATAATGGTAAAAGCCAATTATTTTGAGCTTCGTCTTTTTTCCATAGGATGAATGCTAAAATCATGATTATCATAACATAATAGTTTTAGATGATAAATTTTTTAATTACAGCATTTGAAAGTTTTGTAGTTTTATGTAATTTGACTTACAACAATTTGTTTTTAATAATTTTTGTAGTAACACAGTCAATTTTATTTATAGATTTTCTTACTTATTACATTGAAAAAAGACTAGTTTAAATCTTAACGTTTTTTTTTTTTTTTTTATTTATTTAAAAGAAGAATATTTCAAGATCAAAAATTTTCAGTGTTTAAATTTTTCACATTTATTTATTTTTATATCAGAGTAGTTGTGATAAAATCTTAATATTTATTTAAAATGATAATAAACATATTTGATAAATAACGTTTTGTCGAAAAGTTTTTTTTTACAAGATTTATAGTAAAAAAATATTTTATTTCCATCCATAAGAGACAAAGTGATGTTTTCAAATAATTCATAAGCATTACTAAACGAGCCCTTTATTTAAATCGAAATACCTGAGTATATTAATTTTTATCAAATTCATGTAATCAAAATGTAGCGCAAAGGCATAGTTAAAACAAAATAACGATAAACTTAACATCATTAAGAATGAGTGATCGAAATGACTTTCTGCGTTCTCGGATCATAAATGAATTAAATTTCGGAACAACTAATTGCATCTATAATTGAAAAAGAAGTAATTAATTATAATTCTGCTTTAAAGCCATCGTATAGGGAGTAAATCATGATTAAATATTATGATTTTAATTTTAAAATGCTCAATTTGTTGAATTTGATAAATAGAAAGGTAAATACAAAGATAATGAGAATAATGTTTGTGGGGAATAAATAATTAAATTTTAAAATACTCGAGTAACTGTGATTTTTTTGAAATTTTGTATTAATGCAATGTAATAAATAAATAAATTGCAATTAAGGTGCAATTAAAATGGTAAATATTTAATAAAATGAGCATTTTCATTCAAATATCTGAATTAAGCAAAAAATTAATAATACCGGTAAATTTTTTACAGTGCATATGTGTTCACTGTAGTTAATTGTCATTCAATTTCTTTTCTAGCTTGATTAATTTATATACCATGGATTAAATTTATTTTAACCGTATGATTCTTTGCTACAGAAAGATATATTGTACATAATTTTAATATTATATAACTTTTTTAATTACAAATCACAAAATAATCCCCAACACTTCATCCAAATGTAATAATTTTTCATTTTGTTTTAAGATGTATAAATGGCTCTAAATTGGAAAACCTGTATGTTTTATATACTATGTCAGTTTTTTAAGCAATATTTTTTCAAGAAGCCCAAATTTTCTTTTTTTGAAAAAAAGAAGTTGTTTGATTGAATAAAAAAATTTATTATTTTGTAATTTAAAACCTGAAGTGTTTGACGCATATTTATAACTACTTTTTTTTCTTATAATTGAATTTAAAAATGTTTGAAAGACCACGGGAATTTATAAAATCAAATTTCTACACAGCTACGCAACCCATAATGTTTTTTCTCTTTCAAAGTTTAAATTTTCTTATGAGGCACACGCGGAATAACTGTAATAAACTTAGCAGTAGTACGAAGAAAATACAAGTTTAAACTGAGCACTTACAAAGTTCGAAAATTACTCTACCTCTCAATTCTATTTCCATTTTTTGCTACAATATCAATGGGTAATAATTTCGCTTCAGGTAGAAGTGCAAAATTATAGAATGAATCGCCACATTAATGTGCCTCTGTTTTGTGTTTTTGAGAAGAGCTTTTTATACAAAACTAGAAAATACAATTAGCATATTGTTTTCAAATTAAATGCAAAGCGAACAACATTAAAATGAATTCCGGTATCGATATCATAAATTGAAATGATACGCTTTCATCTCTTTTTTTTTTTTTTTTGTTCCTTCAGAGAAGAACAAAAATTTGAAGTCTACAGTTTTTACATATTTGCGTCACTTTATGAAATGAACCTTGAAAGGAGTACTAGAATAGAATAAAATATTATAGGGGATTAAAAGCTACACCAAATTAAGAACAAATCTTACAATATTCAATTTGAGAAAAAAATTAAAGCGTGTACACTCCACTAAAAGAATTGTTTTGTTTTGTTTTTAATTGAACAATATTCAATAGTATAGAAAATGTCTGACGAGATTTAACACAACACTATTGAGCGACACATATAACGTAAATATATTATAATGGGTCTTGCATCAGATTATTCATCAATAAGACTTATTTTAAGATAGACTTTTTTTTATATAACTAAATATATATTAAGAAACCAGAAACTACAGGGTTAATTACCTTCAATTTCTGATTTAATAACCGTTATTTACCCAACACTTCAGAAAGAAAAATTCGTTTCAATTGTGTCTGAATCATCTTTTCAAGAAGAGAAGCGTTAAACTGTCAAACCACACTCAAACATTTTTTCGTGTAATATATTTGATGTGTTAATTGCACGGTCACCCCACTTCGTGATTTTTTCATCCGGAAGCAACAGCTTAAGGGCGTACGAGACTCAAGGGGAGGGGGTACCCTCCTACTGCTTTTTCTTCCCCCTCCACTCTCCTGAAAGGCACGCTTTGCACTAGGACCACCTGTAAATTTATTCGTGGACGAAAACTTGCGACGTATAACAGGTGGTTTGCGAGTAAAAAGGGCTGGATTTAGTGAATGAATGATATATAAATAACGGTTCTGTCATTGCATTGTGCCTGTTACTTGCCGTTTACTGTTATCTGTAATAAATATTGACCGTTTCTTAAAGTTGTTTTAATTACTGTAGGATTTTGTACAATATGTACTGTTTGAGATATATGAATTTTTCTTCCTTCAATCAATTGTCGTTTGTTTTTCCAACTCTTATGACTTATGCGACCAAGTGACCACGGTAGCCAATTGGCTAGCTCATTACTGGCGTTGTCATGTCTTGGGTTGGAGTCATGGTGTCACTGAAGACCCGTCATATGGAAGGGTTGCTTAACGTTATACTTGTTGAGAATCAGTCCTCATATTTATTATTATTTTGTTTCCTGTATTTATTTCTCTTTTTACCACCTCGTGTCCTAGTTCTGTTTCAGGGTCTTTCCTTCTCCTTAGAAGATAGCACCTGTGTGTGTTGTGTTCGTGTTGTGTGTGTGTGTTTTTACTTTTGTATTTGCATTGTAATCGTAAAGCGTTTTTGCTGTATTCTTCCCCCGGTTTTCAAGAATTTTGGGGGCTGGTCCCTCATTCGGGACCTTTTTGTACATGTTTTTTGTTTAATTTGAAAATAAAATACTTCTCAGAGGGTCGAGCTCGATTCTCTGGAGTAAGCAAGTCCTCACATGGTGTGATAGGGAAATTTGAAAAGAGGGGTGTTCTCTAAAAAATCGTCGTGTCTTGACTCCAATTCAAAATGATCAGGCCTATAGCAATGCTTCTCAAACTTTCATTTTCAATCATAATTTTCATCGCATACTGCGTATTGAATTGAGCAATAATATACTTTGACATTTAAGACCTTAATAATAAACCGTACAAGATAAATATTATATGACAAGCCCCTGTTGTAGTTATTCAACTTGTTCTTAACTAAGTAGCACATACGGGTATGCTTACAAGTGATATATTTATGTCAGAAGGTATTTTGTTTTGCTTCCTTTCAGAAAATAGATAATTTTTTTAAGGAATCTTTTATTTTCGATACGCTTTTAACGTAAGCTTATCATACCCCACTGTTTGAGAAACGCTGACCTAAAGCCCGTAAGGAGATTCAAAGTGTCAAGTGGATAAATTGATACGAGTATGAGAAACAAGTAGATAAAAATTATAACTGAAAGCTATATTAATAAGGTCTTAAATTTCCCAGAACTGTAACAGTACCTATAACACGGAGTATATTATGCCTTTTTCATATTATTTATAATAAGGTCCTCCTTTTCTTTCTTGATTCAAGTTTCCTTTTTTTATGTGCTTTTATCATAACCAGTTTGAATGAATAGTTTTGAACAATGTTAATCCAACTTATTGCCTATTAGTCCAATGGTAGGCCGCCAAGATACTCAAAAAGATAAGGGCGAGCGACCGGCGTATCAATGATTCGAGATTCTAAGGTACAAGGGCCCCAATATGTGCGCGCAAAAAATCGTATAATGTCAAGAAATGTTATATTTGCCTTATTAAACCGGTTCTAAAATTAAAGTGCTTGCAGCTGTAGATGTTATGAAATAAGCACAGTAAAGAAATTAATTAATACTGCTACAATTTTATTTAATTTATAATGATTGGTTTTAAGGTATCCGACTACGTTCGAAACAGTGATTTTAAAAAAGAGCATAAATGGATAATTTCCATTATATTTAGTGCGACTTAGATTAGAATACATGTATAAAATTGTTTCAAGGACATTCTGACTAAAAAAAAGTATTTAAAAAAATATTTTGGCAAAAAATTAACTTAGAATAACCTTTATTCATAACGTTCTCCTTTTATAAAAAAAATGCTTCTATAATTATAATATTTTGCTTTGATAAAGTAAAGACATCTCCAGAGAGTCTGAACTGAAACTCTTGAAAATTTCACATTATTTTCAAAGTTACCACCCATTGAAATAATTATCGGCGTTTTTTTCTGAAAATTTCTCCTCACTGTTGTAGTAAAATATGGATATAAATCCACTTTTAAGTTATATATTTCAAACATTCTAGTTGAGCCTCTGTACAGAGATCTGAGCTATATACAGGAAAATTATTATTATAATAGAAGCATTTTCCAAAAAAGGAGAATATTTTGAAAATGGGTCATTGTCAAAATATTGTACTTAAATAATTTTTTATTGTAATAATATTCTTGAAACAATTTTGTATACATTTTCTAATCTAAGTGACCCTAAATGTCCTAAATATTATCCATTTATACGCTTTTGCAAAATGACGGTTCGGAACATAGTGGGATACCTTAGTGGCACAATTTTCTGAGAAGCAAAGTTAAGTAATGAATGTAATCACTCTGAAAAAGTGCTGCCCTTTGGTGTCCTCCGCTTCCACAATGCGGCACTCGAGCCACAACAATCTCTGTATTAGTCCTAACGGAATTTCATTCAGAAGTGGAGAAGCTATTGATCTTCAGATTTTGACAATAGAGAGCTCACTTTCTTTAAGATCTTATAAAGAGACGAGCTGTATAAATAACTCCCCTGTAAGTGTTTAAATCATCAGTACATTCAAAGCTTTCTTGACAGCTTAACGGCCTCCGGCGTATATATATGTATCCCTCAACTGGTGTATTAAATGCTTTGGACGTATAAATACGTCTTTTCGAAATGTGATCTTTTACCTAGTGCTGCTATAAGTAAAACTATCGCGAAAGCTTTGGAATATAATAAAATGACCTTGACAAGAATTGCGAAGGATTTACCTATTACAGAAAAATTTACTTTTATTCCATTATTTTTCCCTTCAATGCATCGCCTATGCGTGTCTACATGGCACTTGGGAGAGAACTTTAAATCGGCGTTTATGGGTTGGGGGTTAAGACATGAGGCCTGTGTAAGCTCTTGAGATGTGATTTAGATTATTTTCCTTCAAATGTATTTCTAGAATATAGAAATGGAAGAAACTCATATAAGTATACATAGCAATGCAACTACCATAAAAATATGAAGAATGGTAACCAATAGTTTTCTATGATGGAGTTTTTCGCAAAGTATAAAAACAAATTGAAATTGAAACTTTATATTTAGAAAAGTTGTGTATGTGTCTCCACAAATTAATTTCGTAGCAGGGGGAAACGGAAAAGCTTATTGAAACAATGAACAAATCTAAAACTAATATAAATAAATCAATTTTATTTATTTATATGCACGTGTAGTGCCAGTTTATTCATTGGGCGCTTGGAGTGGGCGCCCAGGGTCTCGGATAAGCTGGACTTGATAAGATTTTCTGCTTATAAATTTAGATCCACCGTTGCCAAAGGGGCCTGGAGATGTTCTGCACCCAGGGCCCAAAATGAGATTAAATCGGCACTGTGCACATGGGTCTTCTCGTAGAGTTAAATTTACATGTTGATATCATGTCATTTTATTTCGGAACTGTGGAGTAACATTCAAAAGCATTGATCTGCAAATCACTTATGGGACAAATGATTTATTATTCTTTGATATCTCACTTTCCTTTGTGCTTTTTAAATTCTACAACACCTCTATGTCCATACAGATTTTTTCCTTTTCTTTTTCTTGAATAAGAGTTGCATGCGCGCTTTTTCAGACACCATCTTTTCCGTAATTTTTCTTCCAAGAGCCCAGCTTATTTGCGATAACAAGTTTCAGAAACATATTTTAGATTTTCTTTATTTTTCTCCCTTTCTTTAATATTTCTCTCTAAGAAAAGATTTATGTAATGCGGCAGAGGAGATAAAAAAAAATCGTCACGACTTTGAGCAGATCTTTTGTTACTAAACCATTTCCACTTTTCAACCTCGCGGTTATTACAGTCATTTCAGGAATTATAAATGTTGCTGAGACAGTTCTGGGCTTCTTGAGAGCCACCGTGCGTTCAGTAGCACCATTTTTCGGAAGCTTTATTACTGATTAACGAAAAAAAAAAGGCTCCCTTAGCATTTATTTTCGGATGTAGGATTGCCGTTCTTTGCTTTGATTCTAATATTGATTTAGTGTCAGAAATATTAGGTGTGGGAAAAAATTATGTACTACTCATTGTTTTCTTTAAACTCGTTTTATCTATTATTTTTTTTTAGATTAAAAATTTAAAAAATTCAATAATTGAATTTAAAATTTACATTACATTAAGGTTTTTATAATTTAAACGACGGTGTACGGCTTGATAGAGGGAGAAGCAATGTACTAAAATAACATAGAAAATGTTTTATTTTCTATATTATTTTAGGGGAGGAACTAACGAATTCAAATGTAATTGAGTGGTATAGTAAAATATAAATAATACATAAATATATGATTATTCCAAAGCCTTTTCAATTCATACTATTAGCTCACACTCTCTATACATTTATTTATCTTGGTGAAATTTTCAATCGCTAATAAAATACATTTTAAAACTCTCAATTGAGCTCAAGTTTTATGTACATGATTATTTTGGATGACAATACAATAATTTAACTATAATTAATAAAAACTAGTTTTAATTAAAACTAATTATTTAAAGAATTACAAATACAGACACGTTGGCATCATTTTTGGCGACTTAGCGATCCTTTTGACGACTTGTGTCAAAACTTGAAAAGGTTTTTTTCTCATGTTTTAAAGCATTCAATTGAACTGAAATTTTATAGAAGCGATTGTTTTGGATGACAATACCATACTTTAATGATAATTAATCGAAACTAATGACCACTTGATGTTGTGATTCTGTTCTATGTATATACATATTTATATTCATTGTAACTATTTAATAAAAGTAGCTAAAATAAAATTTTCTTTGTTGATCTAAGTAGTAATTGACTTAAAATTTTTTTTATTACTTGTTTTTTTCAAAAAAGCTCTTTCCTAATTTGTTTATTTACAGATAAACAATGTTCTAAAGTTTCTAAAAAATAGCTACATTCATAATTAACTATTTAATAATCAACTGATATTTTAATTAAGAATTTAAATTGTGAATTACCTAAGAAATGCTAATCAAGACATTATAATGCACAAACATAAGGGAGGAGGACCAAAGTTAAATGAAGATAGCGATTTATATCATTTAGCCAGATATAATTCGTTTCAAATGCTTCAAATATATTAATAAAATTCATTAAGCAATATTCGTAACTTTGAATATGTTATGTAGACTCTGAATAGCTTCTTTCCTTGGTGTCAGATTAGTTGAGGAGAAAGACCAGCAGATTCTGCTAACAGACACAATGTCATCTACAAGTAGAGACCGTAGTTTATCAATACGCTATATATGCATACATATATATATATACATATGAAAGATAGGTAGTACCAAATATGTATGGTCTACTAGTAAACTTTTTTTAGTATTAATCTTCTTCCTGTAGATTAATTGTTAATAAACACTTGGAAATAGATTGATTACTATTTCGAAATTTGTTTAGGTGCTAGCGTATAGAATGTAATTTTTTTTTGCATGAAAATAATATTTTGTTTTTAATGCATCTGAAATTTGCCCTTTACCAAGTGAGGTTTTCTCAATTTGAACCATTATTTTTGAACATAGGTTTTGGTATGCAAATTTTGTGAACCATTTCCTATTATTTAAATACATTAATTTATCTAACAATAATAGTATAATTTAATTAAAATCTATTCCGCTTGATGATTCCCTTCGGCTGACTAAAGTTTGATTCTAATCAATGGGCACGGAAACAAATTAAGAACATGGCGTCTAAATTTTAAATATTAAGGTTATTTTAAGAAAAAAAACATTTAAAGAAAAACAGTTAGTATACAATTAGCAAACACTCGGACATGACTTCACTCCGTTGTACCCAAAGACCTAATGAATTCTTTCCTACCCTCCCCCAAAGGGGGAAGGGGATTTCCGTCCCCTGTCCTGCTTGACCACACGGTGAAACTTTACATTCCTCATTCCAGGGGGAGGACTAACCTTTCCCTGTGGCAGGTGTTAATGGACCTTTCCACGCCTACAGGCTGAGAATTGCTTTGGAGCATAACAGAATATAACTTTAAAAAATTACAAATAGCACAGACATGCACAAGATATTGGTTTTTCGAACATAAGATCCGATCATGATGAACGAAAAGTAGGTTGCGTCTATTTACACGACCAGAAACTTACTTTTAACATTCTTTGTGTCTCTTAAAGCTAATTTTCAATTGTATTTCAATTTCCATCAAAAATACATTTTACACATGCCCAGTTATTATACCGAAACTAAATTAAAGATTATATTGCACAAAAAATTAAAGTTTATAATCAAATGCACACACGCGCCAAGGTATTGAAAAAAATAATAATTTCAGTTTTATTATGAAACGTTCTTAAGATGATATCAGGAAAACTTTAAAACATCTCAAGGCATTTTAATATCCTCACGGACTGATATAAAAACGCATTTAAAAACAAACTCCATGTGACCTAATCTCCTACGTGTTTTATTTCGAAAGGTAAATAATATTTTCTTTCTCTTTAATAAACAAACAAATTGAACCACAGTTTGTAAACTTAAGTAAACGATATCCAATTTAAATACATCATTTTATCGGCAACAATAAAAAGAAAAACCCCTTTTCCAACTTAGCTCTTCGAAGAAAATATGTTTATCAAGAGAACAAATTCGATTATATCCCTCTCGTTCATTACCCAAGCAATTTTTAAAAAAATAAACACTAGGAAGATAGGACGGGGAAAAACGCATTGATGACGGTGCGGAATATACACTCACCATTACAATGCTTTACAGCCAACGCGAATTTTAAAGTTGTTAAACATTCGATTTTATACAAAAGATAAGAAGCGAGGTGAAAAAAAGGTATTACTTTCATTGCCCCCAGCGTCTCACAACTCCTCTTCAAAAGCGTTATAAATCGTTTCCCCTGCCCGAAAATTAGTTTCACAGATGAGATTTCTTTTCACAGACTGCCCCCTTCTCCTTTTGCATTTCTGGCAGTTAATTGAGCTAAATGACAGACCGTGCCGAGATATAAATGGCGAGCAAAGGCAATTACATTGTTTCGACAACACAGGAAAGATGCTGAGCACGTACAAGAAATCATAAACCTGGTTTGGAATCACAGATCTTTTTTCTGTTCTTTCGGAGGAGACGACGTTATTAAATAATAAGTTTCGTAAATAGGAGGGGATTGAGGTTTGGAATCATGAAGTCGATATCTTTTTTGGAGTCTTGGTGAGGAACATTTTTTTAATGCGAATTTAGTTTGATACGGCGGGAAAAAATAGGCACGAATAATCTTTTTCCGTGCTAGAAAAAAGTGTGCCTTTTAAAGGTTGTCGCGATCCTTCGATTGTGAGAGTGAGAGAGTTTGACAAAGAATTAGATATTTCCCAAGTTAAACCCTTTTATTTCTTTTAACACTTATTAGACTTTATGAAGATTACTGAGAATGAACTCTATTAACTAATCCCGAGGAACAATAAAGTCTATTAATTTAACTATAATATAAATTTGAGCACTTACCTAGTCTCCTGAACGCTCTTGCAGCAACACTTGTTTAATCGTAAGCAGTACAGTGGACGACTTCTTTTCACTTAATATTTTCTTTTGTAATTAATAGTACTAAGTGCAACCATCGGACACTCACGCAATGCTTTCTTGTACTTATTTTATCACCCATCCCCGCCTAATCCATGAATAGCACTTAAATAGAAGCTCGAATTTACGAAAAATTAAGTTCTCTCTACGGAAAGCAGTTTTCAACTAAAATCACAGTTAAAAAGAGTATTTTACGCAAGAGGATTAGTAGAAGGTGGAATAGAACCCGTTATATAGTGTGCAGTATTTATAATGTAAACGTGTATGTAGAGTTAATTATATGTATTTAACAAAAACGGATGACGCTTTTGTATTACAAAGAAACAAGGGACTTCACTTCGAGGTAAATGTAGTGGCAGCAATACTCTAGCGGCTAACGTCACGTTACGAGTTCGAGCTCTGGCGGCACTGAAGACCCTTCCGTGTAGAAGGGGCTGGTGCACGTTAAATAAGTCGAGTTCAAAGTCCTTCTGTTGGCGTGTTACAGTAATTTGAAGAAAGAGGTACAAGGTCAGGTGTCATCTTCGTTTTTGGACCTAGGTTCAAAATTACAAGGTTCGTTGCTTACAGTGCGACGTTAAAAAAACTCTCACTCTCTCTAGACATAAATGTAAATTTGTTAAATAAAAATATTAAGAAGACCGAGGGGATCCCCGTGCTCGTCATCTAGGATTTAGAGAAGTGTTTCTCCAATTGTGAGACATGCCCCCTAGGGGGCGGGATAACCCTGCGAGCATATCGAAAATAAAAGATTTAAAAATTACAAAGGTAACAAAACAAAATACATTCTGACATGATAAAAAATAAAATATTCATATACACTAATATAATATACTGAAAAATATATCAGTACTGCACAATGTATTTAATAATTAATCGATTTATTCTAACTTAAGAAATTTAATAATTACAATGGACTCCCATGGGTTTATCATATGCAAAATTTATATATATACAAACTTTAATACTTATCTTCATAAATTGTGCTGCTTATAATTAAAATCGTGAAAGTACGTTATTACTGCATTCAATACATTGTTATTGTATGAAGGGTTGAGATGAATAGTGTGATTGAAAATTGGGTCGCAAATATTGAAACCTTGAGAAGCAGCGATTTAGAGCGTTTCTTAACCACACTATTTACAAATGCGCTTTATAATTCTGAGCCAGAGGTCGAAATATTCGTCTGTTTACGATGTCGAGATCTGAGTTAGTACCCTACTCTACTCCATTAAATTGAGAAAAAAAACTATACAAGACACTATTTACGGATTAAAAAGGAAGACTATGATGTTAAAAAACAATGTTTTAAATAAACACATATATCAAAACGAAAAAACCGTATAGAAAGCATTTTGTTTCTATATGTATTTCGCAATCCTTTCGAATAATATAAAAATGAGGCAAAACCCATTAAAAAATAGCATCTTTTGCGGTTTATGATATTTTCTCCTTTTACTAAGAAATCAATAACACTTTGGAGAAAGCGGCTTTATTACTAAATAATACAAACAAGAGACGAAAAAAAACTATATAAATAAAATTAAACTTAACTTATTCATAGCACGAAAACAATTGCGTGCGTAGGATTTCGTGATTAAGGATTTTTTCTGTACTGATGTAATATTTTAGAAAAACTGCAACAAGCATAAATTATATACAATACAAAAAATAAAAATATTTTATGAGCATTTTTATTAATATATTCTGCACCTGTTTTGAAGCAACACACATTTTGTTTATCAATTTTCAATACCGTGTTTACCTTTAAACAATTTATTCTTACAGTAAACAGCAAAACATGTTTGAAAAGAAAGATTTCGATATCTTTCTTCCTTGTGAGAGTTTTTCTATTTTTTCAATGGACTAATTATTTTAAGTAATTATGACATATACTGAAATGAAATAAATTCCTTAATGACAAAGAACTTGGCATCGCAGATACTAATATTTGTTGTGTGATTCAACACAATTTTCTTTAATTGCAATATCCGTATTAATTTTGTGTTTAACTTTTTTTATGCTAAATTACAATAATCGAAAAGAACTCATTGTGATATTTATTCGTGAAAAATAACTAATATCGTTAACCACTTCATTTAAATAATATATAAAGAGCTGTCCATTGATTATTATTCAGCTTCACAACCTTTACTAGTGACTTTTTCAAGTACAACAAATATCATTATTCTGTCTGTATCAATCTGAATTTAATTGCATCACATGTTACAAATTATCTTTATGACTTCTCTTTCTCCACCATTCTGAATTACAATCTCAGGAAGAAAACTAGACCTTTCAAATATGTCATTCGATTTTTATCAGATCCGATAAAAAATCCCCAATCGTAACCAATAATTATAATTCAATATTGGCCAATATTCTTCATTGGGACAAGGTTTGGATATCGACACGGTCTATTGATCAACAAGAAGAAGCATTAAGGTACATCCATCTTACACCGAGGAAGTCCTCCCCTTTAAATACAGGGTAAACACTCCTCAAGAAAAACAGTGCATGTGCCCCCTACATTCATCCCCCCTCATTTTGAAGCTATGCGCGTGTCTAGGGTGCATCAGACATTCCAAAGGGATGGTAGATGGAAACATATACAGGAGAAGGGGAACGAAATGAGATTCATATGACAGTAACACATTCGAAAGTTGTCATCCTGCTTACCTTATCATCTGATAGCTTCCCCGTCAGTATCTGAGATGGGCGTTGCTAGTTTTTAGAAGGCTAGATTTACGAACGATATTCCCTTGACATTGAATACTTTTTTAAATTGCTACAGTTATAGTTCACTTTCTCCTATATATATATATATATATATATATATATATATATATATATATATATATATATATATATATATATATATATATATATATATATATATATATATATATATATATATATACATATATATATATACACATATGTATATATATATATATACATATATATATACACATATGTATATATATATATAGGAGAGAGTATATAAAAGTATTATATATATATATATATATATATATATATATATATCGGTCAAATTTTCAATCGTTAATAAAATACTTTCTAATCCTCCATTTAAGTTCAAATGCATTTTTTTAAAACTTGTAGTGGATGGCACGATGTTAATACAGTTTGCTCAAATATTAATTCATTAATTAAATTTAAAAATGAATAAATAGTAACAAATAAAAATAATGCTCTAACAGCAAATATAAAAATGAAAATCGTTCATCGTGTCCCTGTAGCGCAATGGATAGCGTGTTGGACTTCTAATCCGAAGGTTGCGGGATTGAATCCCTCCTGGTATGTCCTAAATTCTGAGAATGTGATTTCTTTTTTTACTATACTATTTTATTAGAATAATAAAATTTAATTAATGAATAAGTAGTAATAAACAAACAAAAATCCGACACCAAACATGGAAAGGAATATGGAAAATTGCAAGGAAAATCGCTTTCTATTAATAGTGTGATTCTGTCATATACATATACATATATTTATATTAATTGTTACTATTTAATAAAATGTAAATAAAATAAAAACTTTTCTTTGCTGATCTAAGTAGGAATTGGCTTATTTTTTTTTTGTATTACTTGTGTGTGTTGTTTTTGGTTGCGTTAGTCTTTTTCTTGTATTGGTTGCATGGACTCGAGATGTAACAAACGTAATGTGTAACGAGATGTGTAAACGAGCAAATGTATGCTCACAGAATGTCTCTGCGTAAAAATTTACTATTAGAAGAGGGAATGAGTAATAAATAATGAAAGTATCGAATAATGGAATGGTCGTTTACAGGAATAATCGAAACACATTTTGAAAAATGCTTAATCGATTTTGATGAGAATAACCAGATCTCAGGAACGTCTTAAGACTTCTTGAGGAGGCCCTTGCGCAAATGTAGACTCTGAGCTCTCCCCCCCCCCACCCACCCCCCCAAAATATCCCATAAAAGTACCCATGACCATGCATATGTTGTCAAATACTCGAACAAAGCCGAAACAAATGTGTATGAGTTACAAATTGCACAAATTGGCTCGATCGATTGCCACCTTTTGATTGAATGAGTCATGATGGCATATGTTCGTAGGCCTAGGCCTATAAAAGGACAACGGTCATCACATGTAGCCAGTTGACATGTCGCCCAAAAATCCTGGTTTTTCGGACCAGAAATAGCACTTGCCTTTCGGATCCTGATCTTATTAAAACTGAGTCAAGAGAAAGACGAGGTTCCCATTGGGGTCGAGGACCTGGGACCGATCCCAGTTGGCTCCTGCCTAAGACGTCCTTGCCAGAAACCCTTAAAACATTCTGAGGGAAACTAACACTAAGTATACACTAATTTTTCAAAGATATCGATTTTTTATTTTGAATCATTTTTGTTACAAGGCATTTATTCTTCATTTTTTTTAGGTAAGGGAGGAGGCGTAAGGCAAACAAATAGCGAAATTAAATGCATCAGATCTTTAAGTTACACTCAGGAATTGCCAGTTTAGATTTTTAAATTTTTATAGGCATTTCATGATGCAGAAAATTGACAGAGGCCACGTCGTATGATTATACGGCATGTGAAAAATCCCTAGAGTGTCTGTTTGGCTTGATAGCTCTCACCAAAATTAAATCCTAGTACAGGTGCATATCGACAGAGCTCAGGTGCTTCCCTATGTATAGGAAACATGGTGTCAAAATTACCTGCGGCGATTGGTATCCGCTTATAAGGCGCCGCCCTAAAAAGAGATACCAGCTTCCGGGAAATGTACTAGGGTCTGCAATGGTAAAACACCAAACCGCTGCCCATAAGGAAAAAAACTTTAAAAAAAAAGGTTGTGTTAGAAGTGTGAAATAAACTTTTATTCCAACTTCTGTTGCATTAAATACATAAATGAAAATTCTTTTAGTATAAAAATATCTGATTTTGTAATTTATCATTCTTCGTTGATAGTAAGGAATTATATGTTTCATCGTTTTTATAAAAATTGCTATTTTTTTTCACTTTAATTTTTGCTATTTATTTTACGAGTTGTCTCGTGTGTTGGTTGAAATCCGAAGAATATTGAGCAGGGTTTAATTCCTAAATAAAAATTTCACATATATGGATATAATAGATCTTTTTTTTTTTAAAAAAAGCTTGCTATATGTATATATATGTGTGTGTGTGTGTGTATGTATATATAAGAGAATTTACGTTTCCATCTTATCAAATATTAATACATTTCCCTTCTTGTACAAGTGCTGCCATCTGTCAGACATGAAATACGCAGTCTTGAGAGGTGATCCCAAAGCAATTGTATCACTTGATACAATTTTTTAAGGTATTAATTAATACATCCTATGAGAAAAAATCTGTCACATCAAAAAGTTAGTTTTTGAGCACTATTAGGTTTAATTCATGTTACTAGAGTTAATTCCACATTTGAATTGTACGGAACACAATACACTCTTTTAAGTGAAGAGGTTGTTTTGTTGAGATGGAATATGAAAAACAGATTCAGGATAAAATCGTTTGCACAAAATGATATTAGAACTGGGCATTTCAAGAATTTAAAATGCCTTTATATACCTTAATCTTTGTCACTAGTCGTAAGAAATAGTAAAAAATATGAATCGCTATCTATAATAACAAAAAGTTTATTAATTGTTAAAATAACTAGTTCTTTAAAAAATTCTAATTGATTTAAAAATTGATAGGCACATATTTTTAAAAAACTACTACTACTTAAGTTGAACAAGGATTTTCAAGTTTTTTTTTTTTTTTTATTAATCGCAAAACTTTTAATTTTGTAAATAAATCTTGATGTAAAAATGAGGCTGTTTAATGAATTGATATCGGAAAGGAATTGGTGTACAATCTTTATCAAATGGTTTTTTCCCTTTGATAATGTTATATGTTGTCCCGACACGTAATGTTTTTGAGTTTCATTACTTAATATATAATTTTAAATATTCTTTACTACGGAACACAAAATATTTTTGTGCGTCCTCAGTAAACACATTATGACGTTTCTGATGTTATGATTTCTTATCTCTCCTTTTATCTCACACACACATGGACGATTAAACTTTCGAGGAGACCAAATGAAATCATTTCTTAAAACTCTTCCACTTACAAATGCTCAAAAACCGCGTCTAGGTTGCGGGTAGACAAAAATTCATTCAGCGTTTCGCAATCAACTGTCAGAGATTTATTGGATGTCTATTCCGAAAGATTTCTATCTCTAATGATAGGTCTGGGGCAGGTAATTTCGCAACTGCAAGCGTGCTTCCCAGTCTCTTTCGGAGAATGAAAATATCATGAGTCTTCCTGCATTAATAGTCAGTTTGAAACTCACGGTCTATAGATTATATTTCTGCCCGGTTTGACGTTTTACTACGCACGGGGGCCTGAAAGAGTATTTTTGGATTTTGATTAGATTAAATTATTGTGATAAAAAGGGATCGGAAGGCAGAGAGAAAGAAGAGAGGATAAAATAACTAATTTCATGCTCCTTTGGATTGCAGTCGAAAATGTGTATCGTTTTTGTATCAATTTCGAAGGTTAACTCTAAAAGGAGAAATGGCGATTCAAAAATATTTTTTTTCTCCTGTTTGTGTATGTGTAGTTTTTTTCAGGCAACAGGAAGGAATCTTTTTGTAAGAATTCTTACAGATTGGCTTTCGTAATGACAGTGAGATATATTAGTTCTTATTTTTCATAGGTTATTGCTCTACGTTGAAGCAGCGACGGTTTTAGGCATGGGCTGGTTGGCCCCAGGGCCTTGTCTCCCTCTCGATTCACCTTAATAAGATTATAATCCAAGTAATTTTAGTCCTCAAATGTTATTCTCCAAAAGAATGGGAATTTTTAACTAGAACCGTGGTAAAACCACCTGAGTATATCATGTTCCTGTCAAGGCTTAGGAACCATTGCTCCTTTAGTCAAAAAGAATCGGTCAGTTTGTCTAGGTTTGTGAGATTGTCAGTCACGCACAATTATTTGTTACGGGTTGTCTTTTGTACCAGCATTTGACAACGTGTGCTTTTTGTCTGTGGATTTAAAAAGGTCGCAGGTGGGGCGTACTCTTACATAGGGAGCCAGGCCCTCAAAAAATATAAGACGTCACTGCATAAAATGACTTCTGCATGTTAAATCTTTAAAGACTCCAAGTCCTGAGGTTGGTTCATTTTGAAGTTTAGAGAGTAAGGTTCCAGCTCAGATATTGACTTCGTATAGCTTACTATGGTTCAAAATTACGGTCCGTTGCCAATAGCCCTTGTGTTTTGTTGGAGATGGATAATGCATCTTCCGACCCCCATCCTTCGTACCTTAAAACTAACAAATGCAAATAAGTAAGAAATAATTTTCATAACATCTTCCAATTCGTATAGAATCATTTCAATTTGAACTAGTTGACATCTTATCTGAATCACAAGAAAGATGTACCATTATCATTATTTTCACCCTCTAAATTGTAATTTAAGAGTTAAGTAATTAGGAAAGAAAAATTAATTGCTCTTTCTCTTACATTAAAAAGAAATTTATGTGACAATTAACTGTCGTTATGTTTTTATCTCAAAGCAATTTCTTAACGGCTAAAGATAAATGATAACCTGTTACGCTTGAAAGATTTATGTACAATTAAATTCGATTTCTTCCAGAAGAAGACATTGAACAAAACGAGGTATAACTTCAATTCCAAAGTGAAGCAAGGATTCCGTGTGTGTGGTTTTAATAAAACTCCGATGATATTTAGTGAACATTTCCAAAGTTCGTAACCTTTCTTTCCCTGGTATAAATTGCCAAGCAATCCATCCACCTCTCAAAACATCTAACAATTTAGTACAACTGTTGCAAGAACTAGGGTTATTATCCAAAATGTGCGAGGCTCCGAAGTATTTTTAAGTATGGTAGATTGAGAAAGTAAAAAAAAAAAAAATCACAAACAAAAATTTAAGACCTCTTTTTCTCTGTCAGGGGTACCACATTTTGGCGGGGCCACTATAAATGAATCATAATTATACTTAAGTAAAAGATAGCAACACGGCATTTTTAACAAATAACACCAGTAATTCAAAAATGTCCCTGATCGTGAAAAAAATTAAACAAAAAAAAAGAGAACCGGACAGTTCTTGTGTATCATTTCGAACTAATCCATCCTCTTTTTTACGAGAAGCATAGATGCAATTCACATTTTTTTTTCGGAACTCTGTTTGGTACATTGGGCGTGTCTTTCATAATCTCTCTAATAACAGGTTAAGTTTTAGGAGAAGAAATGGCGTAGGGGGAACGGCAAACAAAAATTGGGGGTATGAAAAAGATAATGCCGTGCGGTTTTCAGAGCTGCATGAGGAAGGAAAAGGGAGGGAGGGGGTAGATGAGAGAGAATCGTTTGCTGGAACCTGTTTTGGGAACGAAGGAGAGGAGGGGGATGACACTGCATACAGTTGGTGATTGTTTCTACTCAACTTTCAGCATTATGCCTCTGAATTTCTTTACCTTAATTTATGCGAGAAAGTTTCGTCATAAACACGAGATCGTCGAGGGGTGGGAATGAAAAAGAAGGGAGGGGGGAGTAATAATACAAATGATCGCACCTGCCGTCTGTGAGAATCGTCTCCTTTAAGTAGCAGAGAACGTCAAACGATATAATCGGTTTTGCTATCATTGCAAAGATGTGCGCGAGTGGATAATACAAACACGCAATGTTTTTGTTTCGACACGTTTTAACTCAGAAAATTTTCGGAAACGCTTTCCGATGGATCGTTTTCTTTTGTAGTTAATTTTGTTCTGTTGTCTAAATGGTGATGTAAATAATGCTTTTAATTTTTATTCCCATGTAGAAAATGACCAATGTTAATTCGAAGTTGCAATTACTTTTGACTTTTGAGAATGACTTTGACCAAAGCTTACCTCTAATAATGAGTGTTTTGCTCTTTAAACAGTTTTCATTCGTTTTCTTTCATAATATTTAATCCTAAACATATTCACTCAGTAATTGATTATCGCAGTATTGATAATTTCAAAAGATTCGCAAAATTGTATACAGACATCCCGCGTGATAGTATATTGAAAACATTTATTATTTATTTTGTTCCCTTGATTGTTAACGTAGCAGTTATTTTATGCTTATATTTTTATGATTTCGGTAGAAGAGTCTAACGGAAGACAATGTGTGTGTGTGCAGAAAACTTTTAGAAAATAATTCTTAAAAACAATTGTTATAAAAGAATAAATACAAAAATAACAAATGTAAATATGAGAATAATACCGAAATAGATGTATATGCAATACAATAATTTTATAATAAATCGCAAGATGTTATGGGATAATTACTTGAAAATTTCGTCTCATACTAAATGAAAAAGCTACAGATTTTTTTTTTTTTTATCAATTTTTCTTTAGTACTGAATTTAATTTGTTTCCTTCGATCAGTATTGTTTTTTTCTGAATTTTAAAATGAGAAATAAAGCCATAACAATGTATATTTGCTTAACGGTTTCACTGCAAAACCGATTACAACCCCCAAAAAAAAAACATCATAAACATTCACCATTCAGAAAACGTGGTTGAGATGAGACACCTTCCCTCTAAGCACCGGCAACTATCGTTTGGCAAAAGCGGGAGCGTCATTCTCTTCCTCCCATCCATCCCTCTGCTCCTCCCCCGTTTGATTCTTCACCATCCCCCTCGGCAAGGGAAGGGGAGAGGAGGGGTAGAGCAGGAAGGGAAGGTATTGGACGATTCGCTAGAGAAGGTGAGTTCAGTGTAGCTTGATGCGTTTTCGACCCAAAAACTCTATTCAAGCTCTCGGGCCTCGAGGCAGAAGCATCCTCGCGCGGTGCAAGCCCAGCCACCCCCTTTGCTTCATTTGTTTACCTCGAATTTGGAACGGTTTTTTTGCGCGTTCGATTTTGTAAATATAACCCTCAAGCTGTAGGCCACAGGGTCTGAGAAAAGTGGACATTCGAAGTAATTTAATATTTTTTTTTAAATACGCAGATGATAATAGGATCAAGGAGAAGGAAAGACTGCGATTTTCGAACGTGCTGGATTTGTGAAGGCATGATTTGATCTTGTATGTATTTGTGCAATTATACTGTGAATGGATTTTTGTACGGTGAAAAAAGGAGCTCGAAAAGAGCGAGCATTTATATAAGAAACTAACTTTATAAAATTTTTAAAGACTCGTCTTTAATATGTTGGTTTATTTGAAATGTGTGGCACGAATTATGTAAATGACATTTTTTGGAGGCAGCTTGCTCGTTGAAACAATAAATAAAGATCTATCGACAGGGTTTGTTGAAAGAATTCATATTTAGGAACTTTAGAAAAGAATTTAAAAAATACATCGGTATTTCTGAGTAAAGAAGTCTTCAAAATGATTTTCACAACAACAAATACTAAAAGTTCAACTAAGTGATCTGACACAGGATTTACAATTGTAAATGACACTGCTGATGGAATCGTTGTGAAGACCCATGTTCAAGATTTACTAGAAGTGCCGAGAAATGACAGTATGAAGAAAGAATAGCCCAGACAGTTTTGTGGAATTGGAGCACAATGAGTGATAAACTGCCATTTTCGATTGATTTCATCCAGATGCATTGACAACTGAAAAAGCCTTGCTTGGAAGAAAACTATCGGAAGAGCGTGAGAAAGAGAGGAATCGCGTCAACTTGTTGCAGATCTCGTTTTCTCCTCTCTCCGACGGACCCTCCCTGATCGGACTGTGGCAGACGATTTTCGTCGATCCTCCATGCCGGACTAGCTGGCGAGCCACGCCACAAGATCCCACGTTGGCCGCGGTGCACATCGTGGGCGAATCGGGGGATCAGCCCCCCCGGGACACCTGGGACATGCTGATGGCCCAGTTGCAACACTCATCGGACATGGTCAGCTCTAGGAAGGGAATGGAGGGGGAGGGGATGACCCCCTTTTCTCCCACGCAAGCGATTGCCGCCAAAACGGGCATCAGCAGATCGCAGTTTTCGTTACCCTATGATGCTGAGGTAGGATATTTTCTTTCCTTAAGGGGACGGTAAACCTTCAAAATGGCAATTTTTGGTTAAAATTGTGATTTTTTTATACTAATACTATTCCTTATAATTCCTCGAATAATCCTGTCAAAGGATTTAGTCATTTTAATTTATATATAATTACTCTGAACTACTTTTAAAAAATTTTACTCAAATAAATGTTTAAAATGCATTGTTCTTAGTTTGTAAATTTTCCCTTTTCATTGTTACGTAAAATCCTCCTTGCGTTTCAAATTGTGTCATATCTCTTTGAAATTTTCACAACTTATGAAAGATGATATAATTCACAAATTTGTGCATTAAACGAATCATATTTTGTGTTGTTTTGAATACCTTGAAATATTTCACATAATGTAGAAAATTTAACTTTTTTTTATCAAATTTTGTTCTGAATTTAAAATTCAGGTACAGATATATTTCGTTGCAGTTCATCTATGTATAAAACAAAAATTATGTACGTATCTTAAAAACTAATGCGCAAGGAACATTTTTAAAAACAATTTTAAAAATTCAATTTTTTTAAAAAAAATCAGTTTATAATAGTTTTTCCTTAAAAAAATATATTTAAATTATGAAATATGAAAATCACATCTGCTATATTGATTCCATTTTCAGCTGATTAAGATAACTGTTTAAGAAATTAGTTTTAATGGCCCACCGTCCCCTTAAAGCGACTTTCTTATTGATAGAAATTTTAAGAAGAAATACTCTCTTAAAATAATATAATTTAGAAACCTTTCATATGTATCTTTTTTTATTCTTCATACTATTTACAACTATTTTTTCGTTTTATTATTCGTATTTATTATATTTCGTTTATTTGTATTTCAAATATTTAAGCATTTTTAAGAAAATGATTTGGTTGGTACTTTTTTTTACTTCAGTTCTTTTGACATTGTTATTGAAGAAACGTATATAATTTGTTTTTGAATATTGAATTTATACGGATTCGAATGAGGATAGTTGTATTCGTTCTTATAAATTATTTAATACAATTATTTAATCCGAAAAGAATGACGTCAAAATTTAAATTCTTTTACATCTTAAATATTTATAATTGATAATCCAATGACATTATGTATTGCTGATTTTGCGTATGATTTCAAATCTCACCTAAATCCATACACTTGATAAATTCAAAGTAAATGTGTGGATTTTTTCAAATCCTCGTATGAAATTATTTTTTTTATAGAAAATGCATATGTACTTTTAGAGTTAAGTTTCAACAGTTCCAATGGACATTTAAAATGTTTCTTTTCTTCAATTTATGCATTTTAAAACAATTTTTATAGAAAAAATGACGGAAAAAGATTTTGAAATTGAATCCTTTCTGTTAAACATTTCTAATTCTAAATTTCTGAATTCTACTTGCATTCTTTAGAAGATTTGCTGTTATACTTTTTTAAAATGCAATTATTAATTCGCAATAAAATAATAAATATCTTATTATACTGATTTAAAGGACTTGTATATATATTTTAATTCATTTGCTTGTTTATATGAACCGTATTGTTCTCTTTGAATGTAAAAAATTGGTTTATACATTAAAAATCGTTAATCGTGAAAAATATGTTCAGTTTTATTTGTGATCTTAAATCGGATTTCCATTCATATGTGAGTTGTATGGAATTTGAAGTTTTTAATTAAACTCTAGCGTCCTTTTCAAGTAATGTGCCTTAATACAGAGAGGATTATAATTTTTAAAATATTTAAAATTGTTCTGTAAATATGTGTTTGCACAAAACAGTTTTAAAATATTGAAGATGATCAATTTCATTAGTACTGACGGATTTCGACCCATTAATGCTCGTCAAAAGGTCAAAATTAAAAGAATTTAGAATGACGCTGCAGTCGATGTAAAGGGAATAAAGCAAAAGAATAAAACGAAAGGAAATAACACAACATGCTCATTTTGTACGAACGAGTCGCTTTCACGGATAATTTGATTGTATTTGTTAGGATTATTAAATTGTAAACGTGAATTTATTAAATGTAAACATTTCAAAATAATTTATGCTCGAAATGAAATATTTCTTTACATTTTTTTAAATATTTGAATGATACTTTCTCATAATGTTTTCAGAAGTTTTAATCTCTTTTGTTTTACTTTTGAAATTAAAAAAAAATAAGATAAATAAATTTCTGTTAAATTAAGTAGAATCCAAATATATTGAATAAATTCAATATATTTGCATACTATATACAAATCCAAATAAATTCGAATATATTTTTATTCCCACATAATTTTTTAACTTGAATAATCAATATTATCAATCACTAATTACGTTTAGAAATTAATACTAATTACGAATGAAAGAAGCATTGATTTAGAAAGGCATATTTTTTGCTTAATATTTCTAAAGAATAAATTAATATTGTTTTTGCAAATAGGTAAAAATATTTTTCACAACAACAAATAAAATTCGCTGTAATCATTCGAGATTAACCCACATCTGAAACAATTATATTATAGATATCACAGAGTACATATAAGTCACGATAAAACTACATTCAAAAATATTATTTTTAAAATTTTTCTTTAAATTGAGGTATAATGAATGGTTCAGTGAAGAACGAGACAATCCGAACTTGCCCTCAAAATTTTAGAAAACTTTAAAAAACAGCGGGGCATTAGTTAAAAACTTTTTCTATGAATATTGTAAGAAGTGTTATTTCTAAAATGACCGTCTTTTACCTAAACAAATATTTAAAAAAATGTTTTTGGAAGAAAAAGAAAAAAAGAACAGAATTATTAATTTGTGAAAAGTGTTAGCATTCTTTTTTTCATAATTAGTTAAAAAATTTATTGATGGATAATGAAATAACAGGTAGGATATGAATAACTTGATCAGTTTAAGATAAAAAAAACTGCATTTTATTAATACAGTCGAACCTCTATATTGCGAATATTTCTCTATATAGCGAACTTTTCCTGGAACCAAGAACATTTTACGATTTTCTTCGTAAAATATCCTCCCAATAGCGAAGTGCATTTTCTATGTAACAAACTTTTTTCTTGTGGTTCAATTTTTTTCGCTCTATGTTTTAAGTATTTCTGGACATTTCAAGTTATCCTCTCTTTCAACATAATTTATGGGGGTCATGAAAGGAGTTTCAGTGCCAAGATGTGAGGCGTATCAGGCAAAGCCTTTTTTCAAACAAAAATGCATGTGCTAATGTATATTTAGTATCTCTAATTAAAAAAATTATGGATGCTTGAAATTGCTTGTAGGGTTTCAATTGGAAAATGCCCTTAAAACTCATTCATTTTAGTATACAATTATTTTCTAAATGTTGAAAATGCAGTACATTCCTCAACATTCTTTTTTCCTTCTTTTCCTTGCAGTTTTTCTTTCTTTCTTTTTATGAGTAAAATACATGCATTTTAATTTTTAAAAAAGTGTGAATAATTTTTTTTATATACTTTAAATGTAACACTTTATAAAATTTAATTCCGCAACAATATTCCCATCTGTGACGGGTCTAAATAAAAAAATATGCTTATTAAAGAATATCCCCGCTAATGAGACGTTCCTTTACTCATAATTAAAGAGAATTTTTCAAAAACACTACAGCGAATTTAACAAAGTGAACCAAGATGAAGAAATCTTTGCATCTTCTGTAATTAAACTAATTATCCTTTGATTATCTTTAATTAATTAGCTTGGATACCAAAACAATAAGATTCATTAGTCGTTTGGACGTGATTTTTAAAATAGTTTTAATGTTATTCACATTTAAGACTTACACTACATATTTTTCGGTGGAGAAGTAAAAATACTTTTTTATCTCTTAAAGAATTGAATATTTTTCTGACTATTTGTAAGTAATTTATCTGAAAATTTTAATGATAATGTCGTCAAAAAGGCCGTCCGTCTACTGATTCATCCTAAAAGTAGCGTTACCCAGAATATATTACAAGCATTTGAATAGCCATCTAACAAAGCCGTTGGGTAACACATCCTAGAGATGACTAATTTTTCCATCTACTCCACCAGGGGTTGGCAATCTAAGGCACTCAAGCCACGTGTGGCATTCTGCAAAATTATGATATCAAATTGAATCGCTCTGTCTTTCCTCTTGACGCCTCACACATTTTTTTTTAAAAAAACTATTTCTTGCTTTAAATTCTTTGTCATCAAACGATTTTACTAAGTTTGCTTGTGTGCAGTTTGTGTGATTTATGTAAAAAATTCTCTTGTTGAAATGTAACTCATTCTAAGCGTTAAATATTCAATTCGAATTAAAATGATTGTGCGATGCTTGTAAAATGAAACATCACTCATGACTGCGCCATGTAAAATATTCTTCAGTGTTACTGAAAGCAAAATTTACGGATTTATGAAGGATCCGTTGTGGGAAAAGATAACTATCGATCACTTGACATTTATCTTAAATTTCTTAACGTCATTGCCGGATTGATAGAACTGTTTGAAGAAAATTACATGTTCTCTGCTTTCCGCTTTTGGTTCCTCATTTATATATGTGAACAAATGTTTCCCCACACGAGATATATTTTTAGACCACAAAGAAATTGTTAAACAGCTTAACATTCAGAATCGTGTGTCATATTGAATGTCAGAAATTATATCCCTGATATTAAAATATTAAATAGAACTTTGCAGGCACAATTTCAAAATTTTAATTCTTTATTTCACTAAATTGCAGGAATACTTATACTTAATGTTTATTTCTTATTTTTATAAATATTCTTAAGAGATGTATAGTATGTACAATTAAATTTTTATTTACGCTAAAAAACACTTATATTTTATGTTGCTTATTTTTATGTTAATAACTATCTTTAAATGATTCATAATTAGTCTATAATAAAACTCTAAATCTGTATTTTTGACCTCTATTCCTTAACTCTGGATGCATTGTCGTTGGAATCGAATTGTTTCTAATATTTCTTTCTGCGTGCACACTGAATCTTATTGGTAGATTGGTTTGGCACACCATAGCTATAAGGTTGTGATCCCTGATCTACACGATATTTAAAGTAGAATTCGGGAGGATTCTCTCTTCACCCAGAAAGTAAGATAAGAAAGGGCAATGTAGCTCCTTTTCATAAATTATCCTTAATTGTTATTTTAAATAATGAAAATGTTATTAAGCGTGAAAAATTAAATCAATAAATTTTTAAACTGTGGAAAAAACTGCATAAATATTCACCCTATAATCAAGTTTTTCCTGTTGAAAAGATTCTTGAACTCGGAGTAACCAGTATAAAGCGTCATCGGATTAAAATTAAAAGATTTAAATTTAAAGGAATACCGAAAACAGTTGCACAATACACACAAAAAATTAACAATAACAAATATTTATAAGATATTATTTTTTATCAGCAATTCAGTTTTCCAATCACGCTATTTTTCAGTTCTCTAATATATTTTTTGTAGGAGTTAGTATCTTTTAATTTTTTGCATTTCATTTTATATACAAAAATGTATTTTTCCAAAAATTCATTTTTTCCTTTGCATTCTTACAATACAAATAATTTGCTGTGAAGGGTACAATAATTTTATAATTACATTAATTTTGTGTTATAAGAAGTAAAATTCAAGATTTTGAATAGTATGTTGCTAGTCATAAATTTTACTATTAAAATTGAATTTCGAATTTTTTTCAAAAAAGAACGCTTTGTGACAGCTTTACATTTCTTCTGCATTCTAAATCGTTTTAATTAAAAAATACATAATGACACAAATTCTTTTTGTTTCTCTTATTTTGAAATACGATTAAAAAATGTATAGCTTTTAAAAAGTTTTTTTTTTAAATTTTATATCGTGAAGAGCCATTTAAAGGAAAACGGGACAAAATTGTTTTGCATGTCAAAGAGTTGCTACTATCTTTAAACAAATTTTATACATGAAATAAATCCATACCAAAACTATTTCTACCGAATTTTAAGAAGAATGAACAAAATGTATGGACTTCTACATTTTGAATCCTTTATTCCTTTCATTTAACTCGGGACAAAAAACGGAAAACGGATAAATAATTTATAATGAAAGAATAAATACTTTAAAGCAAAACAAAGTCTATACTAGAAGTGAGGAACACACAGCCTCAGTGAGTTTCTCGCGCGGCCTCAGTAAAAGCTTTTTAAATTAATACAAGCTTTAATTAAATTTTTAAATTTAATTATATAGATTAGAACAGTTTGTGAATCAGTGGAATTAAAACACAGCGGCATGAATCGATGTATGTTTCAACGACTACCTGTAGGAATAGTGAATTGTACATTTCGAATGTTAGAACGCCACGTTGTGTCACATGGCAACACTACCAGACATGCTCATTTAGAGGATCAAATAAGGCTTCACTTTAGGAAGCTTGATTCAAATATGTACATATCCTTACATAAATAAAAATACCTACAGTGAAATATAAAAAGTATCTAAGGTATATATGAATTTAATAATTTTATAAAAAAAATAATATTTAATGATTCATGCTGTAACAAATTTTTTCCCTTATGTGAATACAAAAATAATTTTATATTGAAAAACTTAATGTGTCAAATAATAAATAAATAAAGATTTCATTTTCTATCAAGTGCCCAAAATTGTTAAATCTATACAAAAACTATAATAAATTCATAAAAGTTGCATTTATAGGTACATCCACCTATGCAGCCTCCTTCATTTACATGTGACCTCAAATAACAAAAAGGTTTGCCACCTCCGGTCCTTAGTGGGGAGAAGGATTAGTTACTGTACTTAAATGACTTTAAATTTCTCATTTTTATAGAAGCCAGTGCAATTTTGAATTGTTTTTCAAATGATGCCTTTTTATCACGGGCTCCTATATGACATGATTATGGGCAAATGATACGACGAGTATGAATAAGGAATAACGCAATATTTAAAATATTGAGTTGAGAGAAAGAAAAATAAACTTGCTTGTTTTTCTTATAAAAATAATCTTAAATAACATCTAAAATGATACACAAACACACACACATTGCTTATCGTTTCTAATTAAGCGAATTCAAGAGCTTCCTCATTCGTGTTCCTCAAAACAATTTCAAAATTGAGTAAGATGTGCATACTTCGTGTTGAATGTCGAACTTCATACTGAATTATGTACTTCAAAATCCTTATTTAATTAGTTGAGTGCAAATGCCTTTTTTCCGGATTTTTTTCCTATTCTTTCTATTAATTTTATCATAAATACAAAAAAGTTTTTATTTCTTAAATTGTTCCACGAAAATTATGTTTATGACACTTTAAAACACTGAAATTAGTTTTCAAACAAAAGAAACAAGTAGCTCTACTCATCTCAAATCATAATATTGCACTGTGTATTATCAACAACCAAATCGATCATGTTACGAAAACAACCCCATTCAAAAATTTATTTAAATCAAAACAGATAAATGTGTTTTCAAACACTATTATCATAAATACTATATTATTCAAATGGTTGTTTCACATTAAATTGTATCTTTAACAAATTTCAAGAATAAAGATTCATAAACGATAAAAAAAGAAACGAACAAAGGCAACAACTTTTTATTTTCAAACCACAAAACATTGATCTGAAAATCGCATCCATACAAACATCAATCTTTCTTTTATACACCCGCTTTTGCTCTGTTTTTTTAAGAAAAGAAATATTTAACCCCACAATATCTACTTTCTATGGAGAAGTTTACTCTAAAGAAAAAGGAAGTGCAACTACAAGGTAAAGATCGTATTTATGGGATTATTCAAGCTTCATTTACTCCGCGCGTGTTACAGATAAAATGTGACTTACATCTCAGATAAATAGAGAATTCATTTTATAATTTTGATGGTAATGTTTACGTCACGTAGTTTTCCGATTTTTCTTCCTTTCTTCTTTTGGTGTTGTAGAAAGCATATTTAGCATTCTTTCTTTGTTTTTTTTTTGCTTGAAATATTTAAAGAATCCTTAATCTCTCTCTCCTGCGATATATCATCTGTAATCTTGTTAGGCTTCAAATAAAGCGAGGCGAAAAATACAGAAGCAGTTCATAGAAGTGAAGTTTTTCATAGAGAGAAAGCGAAAAACACTTTTCAACTTAAATTTATTCAAAAAACCATTTTTTCCTCAGTAATTTTTTACGACCTATAGTTGAATGACTACCTTTGTAATCAAGATAATTGTTTTTGATATTTAGTATCAGTTCAATTAGAATATTATATATATATATATATATATATATATATATATATATATATATATATATATATATATATATATATAATTTCTCATATAATCTTCAAAGGATGGTTTCCTTTCAATTTCAGTATTTTTCGGGTTTGATTGATAAATGTTCATCTCTCATTTGTAGAGAATTTAGTCTGTATATATATATATAGTATAATAAAATAAAGTAAGATTCCAAGTGAAAAATTTGTATAACCTACAAAGCCAAAGAAGAAAGAAATTGGAGATCAAGAGACAAAACAAATGTAGATACAAAAGAGTCTATGGACTAAAAGGGCGACCTATTACGATTTCTAAAGCTGTTGCTAAATTCGGCCAGCGATTAGGCTTAAGCAATGCTTTATGGATCCACCTTCCGCGTGCAGCAGAAGTTTTCGACTTAATAGAAAAAAACAGACCTATGTTGAAAAGTTAGCCCATTTCTAACACATGTGCATGATAAGTCACACAGTAAAGTAAAATGAAATTATCGAAAGAGAACAATAATATTTCTCTCATGTAGGGAAATATTAAGAAAAAAACATAGAAAAATTAGGATTTATACTAATATATATATATATATATATATATATATATATATATATATATATATATATATATATATAATAATTCTCTCTAGTATAATTTTTATTGACTCTTTGTACTAAAATTTAAAATTACTTTAAATCTTTGGTTTAAAAATAACATCGTAATCTTAATCGTAATCGGCTATTCCAAAATCCCTGTACTGCCCATTCTATCCAATCAGAAATACTATTACGTAATAATCACGCGCTTGCACTTCTGGTATAAAAGCAAAAATCTTGTGTAATCGCTCTCTCTTTGTCTGTTTGCCTTTATCATGTGCGAATGTAAATAACTGCAGCTCTTTGTCTTTGTTCCCTCTAACATGCCGCTGCCAATTCAATGTGAACATGTACCAGAATTGTGTTTTAATCTATTGATGTGTGATTCATAATAACAGATAAAAAGTTATCGTGGAGATGTCTTCAATAAACCAGATATGACAACAAACTAACACCGGTCAACGCTACTACAATACTTAACACACACTTACACACTTACACACACACACTTACACACACACACACACTTACACACACACATATATATATATATATTAGTATGTATTTTCTATCATATATAATATAATAAAATGGAATAAAATAATAAACGACAAAATTGTACTTTCTACATGGCTAAAAAAGAAAGAACTTAGATTTTAAGAAACACACCAAGAAAATAAATGGACCAAGAGAATATTGTACTAAAATTAGATAAAAACAGACAAAACAAGAAACAGAGGATTCCAAAAGATTGAAGATACCAAAAGAGTTTTTGGACTAAAATGGAGACATGTTTTGATTTCTAAAGCTGACACTAAAATAAGCTTGTGATTTAGGGTTAAGGCATCCGACTACGTCCGAAACCGTGATTTTAAAAAAGCAAATAAATGGATAATTTTCATATTTAGTGTCAGTCAGATTAGAATGCATGCATAAAATTGTTTTAAGAACACACACACATTTTGACTCAAAAAATTTATTTAAATATAACATTTTGGCAAAAAATTAACTTAGAATAATCTTTTTTCCAAATGTTCTCCTTTTGTGAAAATGGTTCTATTAAAATAATAATTTGCCTGTATATAGCTCAGACCCCCTCTACAGAGGCTCAAATAGAATTTTTGAAAAATTCACATTATTTTCAGAGTTACCACCAATTGAAATAATTATTCGCATTTTTTTCTTAAAATTGCTTCTCTCTGTTGTAAAATATGAATAAACCCACTTCTAAGTTATGTATTTCAAAAATTCTGGTTGAGCCTCTGAACAGAGGTCTGAGCTATATACAGGCAAAATATTATTCTAATAGAAGCATTTTTCACAAAATGAGAACATTTGTAAAAAAGATTATTCTAAGTTAATTTTTTGCCAAAATATTGTTTTCAAATAAATTTTTTTGTCAAAATGTCCTTAAAACAATTTTATGCATGTATTCTAATCTAAGTGACACTAAATATCATGAAATTATCCATTTATGAACTTTGAAAATCACGGTTCCGTCGGCGCAAACCTCGCCAAGTTGGCGTTATTGGTGACAACACACAACATACACATAAACATATTAATAAATATTAGTTTTCATTTTAATGAAAAATTTAATTTCTTATCAGTTTAGATTTTTCATCCATTTTTGATGTATTATAAAAAATACGTTACTGATAAGAAAAAACTGCGACTGGATTTGAAATTGTGGCGATAAAAAGCTACAAGCCGGAACATTTCATTTGACTTCGGTTGTGTAATTTTTGGTGACTTAATCGTCTGCGAAATGGAAAAGTAGGATTTTTCTTTTAATAATATTGTTAAAACAATTTTATAAGAATATTCTAATTCAACTGACACTAAATATAAATATAAATATATTATATACATATGTACGTTTATACGAACGTAGTCAGTCATCTTGTCAATTACAGACATATCCCACATGCCTGTATTAATTTAACATGTAATTTCAGGTATTATAATTTAGTCTAATATAATTATACAGGTGCAAAAAACAATTATTGTCAAATTACTCAGAAAAGTTTATGATAAATTCTAATAGATGGTTTTGAATACATAATAGTATCTCTCTCTCTATGGACACACTTTTTCTACTAAAATATCTTAAATATTTTGTTAGAGAAAAAATTTCTTCGTCTAAAAATAAATAAGTTAATCTAAACATGATTTATCTTTTTTCCTAAGAGCGAATTAAAATTGAAGTATAAAATTGCGATATATTTATATTCAAAATGTCTTGTAAATTAAGAGAAAATCATGCTACAGTGATTGGCTGATTGTTTGTTGATGTCGCACTTTTAAACAAAACTATTGACGACAAGGCTGATAATTTTAAACAAAGGTCAAGTGACGAGGACATTACCTGTGTTGGCCGCTCCATATTTTTACTCCACTCCACAGAGAGGAATTTTAGCTTCAACAGATTTAATGCGATAGCAAGGGAATACAACACGATCTTCAATTTATGAGCATCAGGTTGTAGTTGTGTGTATACAAATTGTGACGAATCTGTACGGAACCTTTCCATCAGTCTTCTTAGGCGTCTTTTTGGGGAATATAAATTCGCGTTTATTTCCAATCAACTCCAAAAAGATGAAAGGGATATGCAAAATAGATAAGGTATTTAAGTCGAGCGTTGTAAGCTAGCAATGGATATGATGGAAGGCTATTGAGCCAGCAACTTTAACCGCAATATTAGAGGATTCCAAGATATTTGAATAGTGTAGAAGAATTGCTGTGATTCTAAGGAAGTACCAGAAAACTGATATAGCCAGCGGTAAATATAATTTACCTAAGCTTAAAAGAAGCGTTAGTTTAGTCGAGTTAGTTAAAGTTAATGAGAGTTAAGAATTCGAGTACGCGCGTGTATTTCTCGGATCTCCTATTTCGGTAGACCTTACTTGATCTTGAGCGTAATTATTATTTAATTGCATTATTCGTAATTTAATTTAACATAAAGGTAAATCCCTTTAGTTGACGTAACATAATATTTATTTATTACTTTCAATTTTTCAAAAAAATCTCTAATAACATATAATACTTTTTATCATTATTCAAAATGGCTCTTAGTGGTTCGTTGCCTCAAATTAATCTTGGTGTCCAGAGTGAGACCCAGGGGGGTCTCCACAAAATGATTGGTTGTTTTATTTTATATTTCACGTTTAATAAACATTTATAATTATAAATACATTTCCTTTTTTTACTGCTTGTCGTTTCTAAGAAAATTCCCGTATAATATTTTTAATCATGTTCTTTAAAAAGAGAAATATCTCAAGATAATAGTTTGCAGTTTATAATTTTGATCATTTTAAAACAATTTTTGAAATATATGTATTAAAGAGAAATTTTTGTATTTGTTGATATATTTATATTTCATCATTCTAAAAATAAATTATAATTTCTTTACTTTATTTTATAAACATCTCGTTTTGAATGTTTATTTATCTCAAAACAGTTTAATAAGAAGTTTTGAATTCGGTTAACGTTATTTCAATTGTTTTTCTACAGATCACACCAACGTCATAAAATACATCCATTTTCTAAACAAGAACATATTAAAAAACAACATAATTTAAACAAATTTTTGAGATATCCATAGTTTATATTTACATTTTGGAGTAATTCGAATCGAAAGGATTTTAAACAGGAAAGCATTTCAATACCTGCAGTTTGTGAAAGGAAATTTGAATGTTTGTAGTAGTAAAAATAATTTGTTTGCCAGTGTTTTTGTTCGAAAATCATTAGCAAAGACAAAATACAGCACATAATTTTAGAAATTTGTTCCTTTTTTTTTTAAATTGTCGACCAAAAATTTTCTCCATTGTCTTTCAATCTGTGTGAAAAAGAAAATAAGTATATACATTTTCTCTGTATTTTTTATTGAAATAATTCTTAACGAGGCCATTGACTCAACTCCGTATTGATTTTCGTGTGAGTTATTTTTTTTAAAATGAAATTCGGAAAGTTAAAAGTGTGAACGTGAGATAAAAAGTTTTAAAAGCGATTAAAAGTGTGCATTTTAACAGGATATTAATTTTGAATAGGTATCATTAGAATCTTCCAATATTATAAAAATGAAATTTAATTATTTAAATCAAACAATATTAACTTCATTCGGTTTCTTTCTTTCTTTCGTTTTTTGAAAAAAATGGTATAAATTTTTACTTATATAACAAGTAATATACGACAATTTAAATATTAGAGAAAAAAATTAAAATATCAATTAATGCGCTAAAACAACAGTACAAACGCAACGAAGTTAGAATGGTTCAGAAATTATGTGAAGATCCCCTTGGATCTCACTTTGAGAACGAGAATAATTTGGAGACAGATAAGAGCCAGTAGCCATTTTTTATAAATAACTTTCTTTATTTGGTTATCTTTTCCAAATAGAATCAAAGACTTATTAACAAATATATCTAAATAGTTTTATGAGGTTTAAAAGGGACTTTCCTTTAAATAAACTTAAATATTTAATGATTCAATTAATTAACAATTAGAATATCGATCACGCAGAGATTACCGCGAAAAGAGATCCCAGATTTATATTCAATAATGTTCCTATTGAACATTTAACTTTAATCTCACTCCTAATATAAAACTTTTACGAGACTTTAAATATAAATCAATATTTACCACACTGCAGCTCAGCTCTTCCTGAGATTTATCCACCTAGAAATCTAACTTCACCGTTATACCTTCCTGCTTCAATCTCTCTCTCCTACTGCTTTTTGCTTTACTATTCCGTTTGACTTAAATACTTTATCTAATCTGCATATAACAAGGAATCCTGTCCTCTCTTTGGAGCTGATTGGAAATATGTAGGGGAATTAAATTTCCCTAAAAGAGACGACTCAGAAGGTTAGTGATAAAATTCTATATAGGTTTGTCACAATTATAAGTAATAAATTTTCTAAAACACTTCACCCGAATAAATGTGAGGGCTTACTTATACCCAAGAAAAATATAAAACACATTTTTTTAAAAATGACCGAAAAAATGGTTAACATGCTTCTTTTTTTATGTTATTATTATTACCAAAAGAATTAAATTTTAAAGAAATTTTCCTGGAAATTAAATAAATTTTGTTCATATTATTTTCTCCTTGTAAATTTTTTTCTTAATCTCAAACTTATAGTAATATTTTTCGTAGATATATTCATAGATCAGATTTCATATATCACAAAATCTTAAAATCCATCAAGACATTAAAAGCCTTTTGAATATAACACGTTACTCTTACTTTACATTTTAATAAATTTATAGTATCAGTAGCATGTCTCATTTGACTTTCATTCTTTAATCGTCAAAATTAAATTATATAGTACCCCCAGAACTTCAACGTTCTCTCTCTCTCTTTACAACAATTTCATCAAGAAGGAAATATTATGTAAATCATATAAACTTTCATTTTTTTTTCTTTGATGATGACGAATTTAACTTTCATGAAATTATTGCCTTTACCATTTTCTACGTTGCTAATGTTCAATATTGTATTTATCTATCTTGTTGAATTCATTTGTGAATGTACGATATTATTTGAGTCGCGAGTTCGAATCCTGAGGCCGTTAAAGGCTCGTAGTATAGAGGAGTTTGTTTACTTTAAATCTATTCAGACTCAAATTCCTCACATGGGTGGGGTGGTCCAGATCAGGTGTCGTCCTCATTACTTGGCCGTGGTTCAAAATTAGAGGTCCGTTCGCCCTCGCGGTGCCTTAGGGTGTGATATTGAGTGAATGAGTGAATATTAAAATCGCACTGTTCAGCTACACGAGGGACTTTGGCGATGGACTTCGCCATTTTAAACCATGGCTAAGAAACGAGGACGACACATGAGCTGGCACCCCCTCTCCTAACTACCACACCACACCAAAGAGAGGACGTTTGAGTTCTCGACAGATTTGCAGTGTATCGCTCCCCTACACGGCGGGTTTTTAGTGGTACTGGGCTCGAATTCATGACATGCCTGCCATGATCCGATGCCTTGACCACTGGGCTACCGCAGCCCAGAGTGCGATATTAATGAAACAATCCATCCATCCATCAAGCAAGCAAGCAATTTTGTTAGTGAGTGCTAATTTTATATAAATAAACTTTAGTTATTTTTTAACTTACTTTGACATTTTTAAGGTACAAAGAAAATTTGAATTCTGCATTCTTTTTAAGAGTCTGAAATAACAGAAATTTGTCATGCAGTAATACCCCGAACTTACGTAATTGGGGGGGACCAAGCGATAACCTCGTAAGTTGAATTCGTGTAAATCGGGGGTGTATAAATTCGCATATCAATGCATATAAATCAGTTTTAGTTGAAAGGGAGACGAAAGAAAATAATTTAGAAACAAAAATGTTTCATAAAATCCTGTTGTTGTTACTCATGCCACCTGATTGGCAAAGGTCAGATCAAGCCCACAAAAATCATCATGGCAAAGAGCTAAGTGACGCCTGTCATTAGACGTAGCTTTGATCACCATGCAGGTGACAGAACGATTTAGCTTGGTTTTACCCATATTTTGAGGATTAACATCCTGGGGGTGGTCAGGGGCCTCCCACTTGTATTCCCCTTCCACCAACCTCACGAGAGGACTTGTGGCTGGACGGCTATTTAAAGTAGCACCATGCCGCGAAGGCACTATACATTTACAAACATCCATTCCGGTATTGGGCCCAGGCCCAACGGCAGAGCAGTCAGCGTCGCTAACCACTGGACCGGATGGGCGACTGAATAAAATCTTAGTTCGCTTTGGTTTGCGATTTCGTATTTCTGTTATTTTGATGTAGAAGGTTTCATCATATCTAACAAGTAGTCTGCCATACCGAAGTTTCTTTCCTCTCTCGCAGCGTACGAATATCTATTTTTTCTATGTTTTGTTGAAAAACGCGCTCTCTTAGGAATCTATATTTTCTAAAATTTGTAACGCACGAAAATGGAGGCTTTCTGTCCAATACCGTTATTTCATCTACTGATTGAACTAGGTCTAAGGACTCAAGCTCTTCAATGTCTTGCTCTTGTACATACATTTTTATGAGCTCATCCATTGTCAGCTCATGATTGTGGGAATCGAACAGTTCTTGAACATCATCGCACTCACTTTTAAATTTATTGGCCTGTCAAGATCGACAACTCCTTCAATCAAACTACCAATTTTAGCAGGGTCTGGCTGTGATTCCACTTGAGTTTCAGTGATGAAAAAAAAAGTGAAACCACGAGATTTAAAAATCGCATAAGTCGAGGTATTACTGTATCCATTTTCTCTTAAAGATATACTAATAGAAAACTCCAGGAAATTCATAATCTCAGGTCACACATTACACTCAGACGAAGTAATAAAACACGTCAACCACAACCGACATCAACGCATCAAAAGTCCTCATCAGCTCATCAGAAAAGGGAGCAAAGGAAGGACAAAGATTCTACGGAAATGCTTACACATTTTTTAAGAACGAAAAAAAAAAAACCCAAGGTAAAATGGAAGAAAGATCACTTCCGGCGCTCTAAAAGCTGTTGTAACGGACATTTTCCTCATTAATGGTTGCCACGCATGCTACCCAAACGTGCGTGCAGTTTCAATTTCAACTTTGTTTGCTAGAATGAAGCCCCGGGCTACAGTTCCTCGATGTCCTCTAATCTGAGTCTTTTGTTCACCCTTGATTGGGATCTCTACGTGTTGCAGAAGTTGGGTGGAAACTGTGTGTTTGAGGTTTCGATAGGATCGATGTAATTGAATTTCAATCGTAATCGGTTGGTTGATTTGGTTCGTATGAAGAAGGATAGTTAACAGTTTAAGTATCATGTGCTAATACGATTGATGTTATACAGTGGTGCAGATGTAAGTTTTAGAATAAAACAATTATATGTATATAGCTAGTGAGGCGTTAATTGTTTGATGAGAAGTTAGGACGCAATTAGGAGAAAATGCAAATGAGTTAATTTTTGTTTCATTTTTTATATGAAATAAAAAATTTTAATAATAGTTTGAATTTTAAAACCCCCGTCAGTTTCTTAAATTACTTTAGATTTGGCAGATGTTTTTGAGTAAGTTTTTTTAATACCTGTATTCTCTTAATTCTGAATAGTTTGGGGCAAAATTCGAGATTTAATTTCCCTAATATTAATTAACGATAATGTTTAAGCCATTAGATGACAAATATAAAAATATTTGACTCTGTGTTGAATAATAAAAATATTTGAATATTAAATAATGTACTATATCGTTGTTGTGAGAGAGAGAGAGAGAGAAATCAATATTTGATATGTGCAAAATGTATAACTTAGAGTTTTCAAACTTTGAGATATTTTTGTTTCACAATATTCTGGCTGAGGCACGTAGTTTAGTGAGCCTAGTTCATCGCATAATACTTAGAGTCTCATAGCAGTCTTTTTATACAAAATTTGATTATGAAACTAGTAATAATAGCCAAAATATCGAAATCTTCAAAAAGTGCACTTAGCAGATATTGGTTTGACAACGACGATATAACACTTTAACAAAATTGGGTCATTAATTCCGATGATTAATAGTATTTATTATACGTATTTTTTTTATCGGTATGTGCGATAAATAGTTTTTTATATACATCGGCAATTTTTTTTGGATTGATCAGTATAAGAGTTTTATCCACGTTGCTTTCTTAAAATAAAAGACATTTTTAGGCTTAGTTGAACTTTGTTATTTTTTTTTTAACTTTGGTAAAAAAAAAAATGGCATAATGATGATTTTATTAATTTCTTACCCAATTGGTGATTAAATTTTTGCCACGTGCTCTTATTATTTTCCTATATAACACAAATTAAAATATTCAAAGTAATTAATGTATTTCAGCCGCATTTCATGCATTATATAATTTTTTTAAAAAGATGGTAAATTAGAAATATAAAGTTATTTATGTATTAGCTTAGAAATGTTATCGTTTACCTTATGCAATGTAATAATTATAAAACGCTTCTGCTTATAAACAGTAACTTATTTTTAAACTAAATCATTATTTTTATTTCTCCTTTATTTTTCGACCAGCAATTTAAATAATGGTTTGAGTTTATAATGATAATAAAGTTTACTATAGTGTAATTAGTGATATAGAGTTACAATAAGCAGTACTAAAAAAAGGAATGAAATGACGCAACAGGAAGACAATTCCGTGCAGCAGCACTGTAAAAATTTACAGCTGGCATTAAAAAATAACAAACATTTTCTACTGATTATAAAAGAACTCAATAAGAAAGTAATATAAATAAAAAGGAAAAAGAGTTCTTTATATAAAACGCGTTAGAGGCTGAAATGTTGGGTAACCAAAAGCAATACAAGAATGTACACAATATGGATATGCATCTGAAAAAATTAAAATAATTCAAATGCAATAGTTGATTGAAATGGAAAATTTCTAGATGTTCGTTTGATGTTTTATAATAAATTAGAAGGTCGCGTTTGGCAAATGGCCCTTGTTTTTGAGCTCGAGAGCAGCAATGACACAGTCGATCCGCGATTTCAAGTTATGATTCTATTAAAGACCTGCAGTGTAGAAGGGTTGATACATGTTAACTGCCGATTAAAAGGTACGCGATTCGCTCCCCAGAGCCAACGTTTTTCACATGGGTGCGTGTATGCCCTTGTAGCGGGCTGGAAAGAAAATTCATAAACAAGCAAATTTCTGTCTTGAATAAGTAAACCCTTTGCAAATAATGTTAAGGTCGTTTTACTGCACTCAAAAACCTACTGATAGAGAGAATACTCTCAGAAAAGAATCGTATTTTTTGTTAAAGACTTATATATACGCCCGGGTGCACTCAACGCAGTGGTTGAGCAAGACGGATATATACGCCGGTGGCAGTTAAGGGGTTAATCTATCACAGCTTCAATTCCTCACGTGGATGTAGAAAGTGGTTCGCTGAAGAGTCACCATGTGATCGTGGTTCAGAATTACGAGGCTTATTTGGCTGTGCTTAAAGTCAGGCAGCAGACAAATGTTGAACAAATAAACATTCTAAACATAAATTTAAAACCAAGCACTTTCGTTAAGTGTTGACGATCTATCCTACTTAAATTTTTAAAAAAGTATGTGTATTCTATAATGGCGATAAAACGAATCAATCAAATAATTGGTCTTTTATTAATGTCGAGTCAACACGAGAACCATTGGCGGCCTACCTGGTAATTTTGAATTAAGTGATACCCAAGTTGGCCCCTCACTCTCCAAAAACTTCCAGACTACTTCGACGTACGAACTTAAGATAAATTTTCAATAGCTTCTCTTCACTGGGCTCTTTCCAGGACTCAGATTCATGGCAATAACCAATCTATTGGTGAATTGATGTAGTGAAATGATATCTTTAACGGTTTGAGCCTCGGTCAAGTAGAGAGCCTAAGTTGGCACCCTTTTCTCCAAATTTCCACTCCACGCTGACGGCTCGACACATTTAACGTGCATCAGCGGGACATCAGTTGCACTGCACGAGAACTCGTGGCACTCAGAGTGCGAGTTCTTGATCATAACCATTCAGCTACCACGTGCACTGCATGAAAACAGCTGGAATTTACATAGAGTAAATACGACATAGGTTTTCTTTCTTACGGTTCTAAGCTACGAGGTCCATTTCAAAGCACTAATGTGACGTGATTCAGAATAAACCAATGGAATAACACGATCTAGAAGCGAATATCGATGCAAATTCGATTTCTGAGTCATTCCGACAGGGTACCGTCTCGAAGTAGGAATCTTGTTCAGGAAGAGTTTCACGAACCACTTGTCCCTGCGAATGCGTGGCAGAGCGTGCGACTCTGGTTCGTTGTACCGTCGTCGAGAAAGAGAGAGAGAGAGAAAGAAAATAAGACGCCATTATATAATCCAGAAATTTTTCCCACCACGCGTGCCTTTTCGCCGGCAGATTCCGCAACGGATGGCGAGATTCGGTAATTGGCGTCCCTCGCCAAGGCAAGGGAATTTCCGGACTTTTCCCTCGGTGTGTTGTGTGTTTACACGAATTGCACGCCCGCCTTTTATTGCACCGACAATTTATTCTCCGATGGCTATCATTGGGTCCCATGTGTTTCCAACTTGGGATCCCAAGCGTGCAGAATGGTAATACCTATTGAGGGTACAATGGCTTTCTTTCACTTCGATGTGGAATATTAAGGATGGGGAATATTTGACCGGGTAATAAAAATTGGCGGGTGTTTTTGTATTGATAGATGTCTGCATTTAGGTACTTTTCGAAGCTTGCATTTAGCTCGGTTCCGTTTGGTGGCTTTTTGCAGAATGAGGAAATGGGAAGCTATTCTCCCTCTAAAAAAGTACATATTAAGATGATGAGGGGGATTGAAAAAGTAATGTTTGTTGTATTGTATACTTTTTATATTATGTTTGCTTTAGCTATTTTCTTCTTAAGGGATTTTGAAGGGGAAGGGCAAAGAATGTTACCTAAAAATATATGAAACATTTTCTTTTTGTTAAAGGCTGTATTCATGTATTGTTAAAGAATAGGTCCAAAATTCGGTGCGTTTTTACATACAGAAAAATACTCTTTCATTATTTATATATTGCATTATTCTGATTACACGAATACAGCGGGGACATGTTATTTATTGTTATTTTAGCATGTTATTTATTTTTTATCTAAATGAGTCCATTTTTTTCTAGTACAAAATATGTTTTCTACTTCATCTTCCATGATGTGATTCCTATGGGCTTATTACATTACATTTTAAACGGAAGAATTGCGTATTTACAAAATGTTTTTAAATTCTTCAATTGCAATATAATAAAAAGATGCATACACAATGTCACACATTTAAATGAAAATTGGGAGAGTTTACTGTGTGTTCTGGACTTAGCATCGCTCTATAAAGCACCACTCTTTAAACTTGGGTCAAATGCCAACCCTTCTGACTATCCCACCACGCCAACGGGAGGGTTTTAAACCTCGACAGATTCAACGTATATTTTATTTATGTGGCATTAGCATAACCACTGACTACTAGGCTACCGTGGCCACAAAATTAAATGGAATACAACTTTAAGGGGTATCATCCTTCGCGATATTTGGTTCTTAGACTCTTAACATTGAAAATCAGATTTCTATATTTAAAGTGAACGTATTGCATTACAACTAGAAATTAAAAAAATGGCCTTTGATAGCTATCAGTTGAACGTGTTAGATCACTTTGTATACATTATATCTTTAATAGGTACGTTTAAACAATTGCTTCCGGTAGAAAAATTTCACTTTTTGTATAATCCCTCTATCTCACAAAGCTGCAATACACTTTTGTATTCGAAGGCAAAAAGATAAGCTTAATAACTTTCAATACAACGTTGAAATACATCGGACAATTATCAATTATGATTGTAACCTTGGGCTTTTCTGGTAAGAATCGATCTTCTAACTTTACGATCCAAAGCCAACTGATGAGATGTTTTAGAGTGGCATTTGTAGGGGTGGAGAGCAAACGCGGCTTAGATAAACCAAATTGGCTCGTTTCACGGGCTATTCCGAGGGTATTTCAAAGCCAGCCTTTCTACGAAACATGTGTGATGACCTGTGATACTTGAGGAAGCCATCTACTCGACCTAGATTTGTAGGAGGTAACAATTGATCTCCCAAGCTAGCCATAATAAATCCAATTTAATATTATCAAGTATAAGAGTCAAAGACAATCTTACTATAGTGGGGGATATATCGTAGCCTATAAATCTTATGTGAATAAGTGACTGAAATCCTAACCACTTAACTTTAAGTAAAGTTATCCTATGAACCCTGACTTCCTTAATTTATTTGAATAGCTAAATCCGTTCTATAATTACGCGTCTAAGTTCAGATCCTCACCATAACCTCACGGCATTCAAGAACTCAGGTTCTTTTTCTCCTTCTCCTTTTACGATTACTAATATATCTCCACTATACATCTACTAACTAATCTGCATATCAAGGCTTCTTCCTGAGAGGGTCGGCTGTGAAATAACTCAATTGATGACCACAAAGGTTCCCCAAGAGAGAGGATTAGTTGAAAAACTCCGTAAAGCCCCGTCACAAGCTATCTCTTTCTTTTCACAACCTCTTAAACCTAGCCTGTCTGGCCGGCTTTTTTTTTTTTTTTTTTTTTTTTGTACTTTGTTCATTCCCAGGCGGTAAATCTTTTCGTTTTAAGCGATTTCTGTTTCTTGTTAAGAGAAAAATATAATAGCTTGTCAGGACCATTGTATTATTTCGTGTTAGCCGATGTTTCGTCTTGAGCGTTTTCGCGTTACACGGATTAGTAAATATTAGTAATCTTTATACATAAAAACTTCTGTGTGTGTGTTTTTCACTGAACGGCTGGACCGATTTCGATGAAATTTTTTGTGGGGGTTCAAGTAAATTCGAGATTCACAATTCGGTCCGATATCACATTTAGTTAAAAAGATATTAATTAAAAACATTCAAAAAAATACAACTCAACATTCACCTGCATAGTTGTAACAACGCTATTGTTATAAACACAAGTAACGTAAAAAAATTTTTTTAATCAATTCCTACTTAGATCAACCAAGAAAAAATTTATTTTAGCTACTTTTTATTAAATAGTTGCAATTAATATACATATGAAAGAATCACAACATTAAGTGGTAATTAATTTTTATTAATTATCATTAAAGTATCGTGTTGTCATCCAAAACAATCGTGTATATAAAATTTCCTTTCAACTGAATGCTTTATTTTACACGTGAGAAAAAACCTTTTCAAATTTTGACATAAGTCGCCAAAAGGGTTGCTAAGTCGCCAACGTGGCTGTATTTGTAATTTTTTGAAGAATTAGTTTTAATCAATTAATTTTTATTAATTATAATTAAATTATTGTATTGTCATCCAAAATAATCATGTACATTACATTTCAGTTAAATTGAGCGCTTTAAAATGTATTTTATTAGCGATTGAAAATTCCAGCAAGATAAATAAATAAATAAACACACAAACAAATAAAATATGTATATAGATCGTGAGCTAATAGTAGGAATTGAAAAAGACGCAAATTGGCGTCGAAAATTGATTTTCAGCCAAACTGGCCAAACCCGGTCTTTATTGTTACAAAAATGCAGACGATTCACGCTTTTTAGCGTTTTTAATTAATATCTTTTCAAATGATCTTTGTATATGTAATTATTCTGTGCGTGTGTATGTAACTGAATTCCTCCTAAACGGCTGGACCGATTTTGATGAAAGTTTTTGTGTGTTCCAGTGGACTCAAGAATGGTTTAGATTTATAATTCGGTTTAGAAATTTTTATTGAATTACTTTTTTATTTATAAATTGTTGATCTTGGAATGTTTTACATTGAATCCGGCAGACTGCGCTACGATCGCAGTATCGAATATTCAAAAATCTTTTATTATAATTCAAGTTGGTACCGACAGTTGATGCTGTGATCATATTTCAGGAAAATATTTTGTCACTTCGTGTTATTATTTTGTTGAAATAAATCGTGTGTTAATTAGATTATTACATTCAGATGTAATTAGTGTTTGAAGAGATTTGAAGTGTGCATAAAAAACTATACATTCTCCAAATTTAGTATGCAATTAAAGTGAGTATTTTACATGATTTTTCTATTAAATTTACACGTGCTTTGACAACAATTATCCTAACCTACAAATTTATTTGTGTAGCTAATTGATTACACACATTATTAAACTTTTTTTTTTATTTAAAATTATTTCTTATTGGAAATAGTTTGTGTGTTTCACTTCTAAGCAACCCAGAAGTATAAAACTTGGCACATAATTACATTGTAATAACTTTTTAATACAAATTTTACTCAGAACGGTCCAGATTGTTAAATCTTATTCTTAAAAATTTGGAATTTTTGAATTTAAGATGTGTGTACAGGACAACGTCTGTCGGGTCCTCTAGTATTATATACATTTATGATTAATTTAACTTACTATGTTGTTAAGCCTCTCTTAGATAGGCGGAGAATGACTGTATTTTATATATTACAAATGAAACTTGTTCACTATTACATATTTTTTTCTGTTTTTTAACAGGAGCGCCGCGATCTCGTGAGCGGCCACGCTGCTAGCCTTGGACCCATCACAAGTATCGGCTCCGTGGGCTCCACAGCCACCTTCAGCAGCACCCCGCGTCTCACGCACACTCCAACATCGGCCGACTTCCAACCTCCTTACTTCCCACCGCCTTACAATCACCTCCCTCAACAACAGCTAGACTTCCATGACCCCTACGCCCACCTGAACAGCCTAGCTGCGCCCCAGCACCAGTATCACCAGCTTCACCCTTCTCAACCACAGCAGCGATCGCACAATGTGGTGCGCAGGCCGAACGACGATGACCCTCACCCCTTGCATCCACTGCAAACAACAGCCATGCACCCGGGGCTGGGCTATGCGGACTCGGTGCGGAGCAGGGCGGACCCTGCGTACGCAGCCGTCCGAAGGCCCGATGTGCTGGTGCATGGCGGACATCATGGACTTAGCGAGCAGGACCTCCTCAACCTGCACAACGCAACACTACCCTCTATAGATGATGGTCAGGTGAGTGCATTTCATTTATCACCAGCCCGTGTAAGATAAATTTCTCATTATAAAAATAGGCACAATCAAATATATACTTTATTTTTTATAAAAGTGGACACAAGTTGAATAAACAGAACACCTTTATTGGAATTTAAAATAAATCGCTCGGGGCATTGTAACGGAGTTCCCATTGTTTCGAAAGTACATCTATGTTTTTGCTGTAGAAAGATTGGGGTTGATTCTTGAGGAAGTCTTGCACAGCTTCCTTCACCTCATCGTCCGAATGGAAACGTAATGCTCCTTTAAGGGGAAAATAGTGTAATAGGTTTCAGGGAGATAAATTCGGACTGTACGGTGGGTGTTCCAACACTTTCAACGAAATTTTTTAAAGGTTATTGGGCTTCACAAGAAACGTTTAGTCCGGCATTGCATTGGATATTCTGTAACGTTTGCTACCCTTCACGAAAATTTTTGCATCAATTGTTCGAACTAAGCAGTGCTCGCAATAGACTGACCCCATTCATCAACCCGTATTCAGCTCACCTTCAGTGATCAGAAACCAAACTACTACTCATTGTTCCGATATGGACGCATCCACGACTTAACTTTTTCCTCTGCCAAGAACAGGTTTCAAAATTGCACGTCATGTACTGTGTTCACCTTCTACCTCCCTTAAAATCCATGTTTGGCAGCGTTTCTATAGCTGCAATAATTATTGCACACCTGTACGAGTCCACTTTTTATTTTGGCTACCCTTACATCTTGCAGCACTATCCTTAACTCCGTCGTATTGTTCATTAGTAGTTTTCAGTTTCATAGACACAGACCAAGTGTGGTTTTCGAGAGCAATAGGCAAGATTCATTTTCATAAAGTAAATTATTCTTAGCAAATTTGCATTACTTTAAAGAAGCAATAAATTAAATTTCTTGTCTGTTCCTCCACACTATTGACGATTCTTGTCCTAGAAACAGGCCAAAGATGTTGCAAGTTTTGTGCATTTGGTTTTTAGCATAGTATTTTAGGAAGATTTGTTCGGTTGAAATGTTCTGAAAATAAACAGCAAAAAGGTATTCTTAAGCAGCATATCTGGAATAAGTGAAATTTTGAATAGAATCAAATGCTTACAATAGGAGGATTATTTTCATCTTTAAGCATAGGTACTGTTACAATTTCAAAAGAGTTGATGAGCTTACGTAGACAAAAGATGGAGTTCTTTTAGCTTACAATTGTGCACTAATAAGTCGAAGCAGCCGATAGTGCTAATTTATAGGTTTTGGAATAAGCAAATCAATAGGATAGTTTCGATTTTTTTAAACCTGTGTGTGTGTCAATCATTTAATTTTCGAAGATATGACAGTAATCTTTAGTGAGGCAATTGAAATTTTTACACTATACTAATATGATTTAGCAGAATTTAACATAATTTCACAACAATCTTTAAAAAATATTGCTACAAATAATTCCAAATTCATCAATATGTATTTCCCAGCAGTGTGTAACGTTTCTTGATTAAATGATCTCTCAAGTCATAAAAAAAACGTGCTTTTCTGTGCGATACTATTGCAAAACAAAAACAAAAAGATTGTCATCAAAGTTTATTCATAAATCTTAAAAAAAGAAAAGAACAGTTTGTGCTTAGAGAATCTTGTGTTATTTCAACAAAAAACAGCAGCAGTAAATTGGTGATAATATTTTAGGCTCAAGAAAGGTGACACAACACGTAAAATTTATTTCAGTCATTATACTTTGGACAGTATACAAATCAGTTACCCTGATGTGCATTTTACAGAGATGCACACTTTGGATAGTTCAGAATCGATCAGGATAAAATTTAAGGCTTTCATTTTTAAACTCATATCTCAAACTTTTTATAAGGTTTTACTTATATGAACACACATTTTGCTCATTAGCAGAACAGTTTTAACTTTACAAATGTTCAAAATGTGCCTCGAACATCCCCAGCAGTTGAAAATGAAGGGCTTATTCCACCGAAAAGTTAGTTACAATACAACCGTGACAAGAAGAACCATGACTCCTTCTCCTCTGATAATGAATTCCTTTCTTCACAAGAAGAAATGGATAACATTATTATGAAGGTCAAGTGCAGAATCTGTAATCTTTTGTCCTTTTGAGTTTCTTTCCCTGTTAAGGATTTACTGAAAGGAATGACAGGCTCAATCTGCTAAGGTGGAAAAAAATGAGCCCCATTTGTTATTCCATGTTTAATGAAAATAAGATAGTTGAAAAGTCAGATGCTATGCGTTGTGGCACTCTCAGAACTCAGTGGCCCGTTGGAGCCCGTTGGAGGGCCAAGCTCTACAGTGTTCATCTCAATTTTCGTGAGCTTGGTCATTGAGGTGGATGAAAAGTTGTTCCAATCAGGTTACCAGTCTAACGTGAAACCACCCAGTGTTTAGTTCCCAAGTAGGCTTGGTGCTTATTTTTCGACCCACTGAAGTGATAAAAGCCTGAGTGGACGTTACTCAGCCCGGAATTTGAGCCCCGGACCTGTGGCGTGGAAGTGCATTACGCTACCACTTGGCCACTGGGGCTATGTGATATGGGCATGGCCCACAAATAGCCTATATTATTTTTTCCCCACTTGCAGAATGTTTATCCTTTCAACCGATTGCAGTTAGAAATAAAAATAAAAATAATTAAGAGAATCTATTAGGGCTCCATTAAGAATACGTTTGTTGCATTTTATTACTGTCCCTATTCTCACTTTACTTTGAAGGTCAGATATTTTTTTTTTTTGAATGTAGATCCTAATTTTTCTTATTAATTATGACGGAGGTGAACAGAAATACCATAACGTGAACGCTATTAACATCTGTAGGTGGAATTGTAGATTGATCATCGTGCTTTGCAGCCAGGACTTGATTTTGGAAGGAGAGAGACAGCTATTTTAAATATTGTATACATTGCAATTAGTTGAGTTTAAAACTTTTATTAGAACTACTCCTGTCTTATTTCAATGAAACAAGATTTCAAAGACTGATATGTGAATGATTACGCTGAAAAATAGATTTATAAATTGTAGGTGTATTTGAATACAGAAATGTTGATACAAAAAAGGATGAAAGCTTTTTTTTAAGTACTTATGCGTCTTTTATTTCAAGTAGGATTCAAGATTAAAAAAAAGGATAATTTCTTTTGCATCATATATAACTGTTTATAAACTGAAATGAGATGGAAGGTTCTTTTTAGTTAAATCCAGTGCTTCTCAAAGTTTCACTATTCGTGACCAATATTTAATCATAATTTTCATCACGTCCCCCTCATACAATAACAAAGTATGGAATTCAACCATACTATATTTTGATGCTAAAGCTACGATATACGACTTTAACCTCTTAAGTGCCACCGGCGTATATAAATGTTTCTCTCAGTCAAAATGTTAATTTCTCCAGACATATATATACGTCTTTCCGAAGTACGATCTTTTTAGTGCACTGCTAACCATAAAATTATTCCGAAGACTTTGGAATGCAAAAAAAAGGATCTTAACAATGTTTACGGAGGATATAATTATTTCAGATTATTTGCTTCTTTATTCCATTCCCCCCCCTCAATACATCCCATACGCACGCCTACGTGGAAAACGTAGGCACTGGGAAGCGAATCGCGTAAATTTTAATCGGCAGTTAAAGGATAAATTATAAACCATTCAAATTATCGAGATAAGTGCTAATTTTTTTTAATATAATTTTATATACGACGATCCCATGGGGGGGGGATCACTGGTAATTATTAAACTTGTTCTTAACTTGGTATTCTTAAATTAATCAGTAAATCCACTGTGTAGCACTGATACATTTATAAGTGTAATATATTAGTGTAGATGTGTATTTTATTTTTTATTATGTCAGAATGTATTTTGTTTGTTTACTTTCAGTAAAGCAATAATTTTTTTAAAATAATCTTCTGTTTTCGACTTTTCAATGTACTTGCGCCCCCCCATAGAGTTGTCCCGCCCCTCAAGGGGGATGCGCCCCCCAATATGAGAAACGCTGGTTTAATCCCAACAAAAATGTAGAAAATTCTTTTATTTCTGTTGTATCGACATCAATAAGAGATATGGAAGATGATCAGCAAAAATATAAAAGTTGAACTCTTAAAACGGATTTCTGCAATCTCTTCACTTGCCTTTTTACTGATTCATATTAAGATGGAAGGATTAATATATTACTCACCAATCCGTTCATTGCTGATCCCACTGAGTGAATAACCATCTCTCGAGGCAGCTTTTTTTCCTTTCTTAAACAATAATAATAAGTAAAAGGAATGAAAAAAATAAGAGTTTGATAACAGTGATCGCCCGAGTGCACCATCTAGCTCCTTCTGCGTACAACGAGACAAGTTTCAGCAGCCTTTCCCCTACTGTCAGCGAACCCCCCTTTATGTGAATCTCTTTTTTTTCTCTCTCTGTATCTTTTTACTTTTTTTGTTGAGAAAAAATGAAATTTCTACTAGAAGAAAGTTAAGCCTAGTTTGGCGTGACGCTGAAAACTAAATCACAAATAATAGTTTCGCGCGGTTCGATCCGCTTGGCCAGTTGTGCGAGGCCCACGAGAGGGATGAAATAGGAGGGGAAGGCCTCGTGTGTATATCGTCCGACATAAATAAATAAAAACGATCGTAAGGGGTGCTTTTGCTTTGGGAATAGAAGAAACCCACAGAAAGGTGAGAGGTGAAAAAATAGTACTTTTTTTTACACGCAAAATATTAAAATGGCAAGATGTTTGGGTGTGTGTCATTGCGTTTATGATTGTTACGCACATATGACTTTTGCACTCTCCCCCTCTTCTAGTAAAAGCTTCGACAAAGTGAATTCTGGGTGGTAATCTGTTTTTAAAATATAACGCGTGATTTTTCTTTCTCCCAGTGGTATTATTAGTGGATCCGGGAAGTTTTTCTGGAAGTATCGCCAGTCTTTAGGTCAATACAATAGAATTCCCGAGAACTGCATTTGTTGTAAAAAAAAAAAAGTTCGTTTTAAAAATGATTTTTTCCCCTTGTTTTCAGAAGAATCTGTACGATTCATATCGTTTCTCGAAATTTCTCTCTTGCATGATAATTTTATGCAACTGTTTATCGTTCCTCTAAAAATAGGTTATTCAGAAATCGCATTTTTCTTTTCTAACGAGTGGGAGGCTGTTAAAAGTTTATTTTAACTGTTAAAATGCTTACGCATGGAAAAGAACTTTTCCCAAGAATACAATTTTTTTATTGAGAGCATTTATAACCCCACAAAGTATCACACGGCGGCTTACATAGAAGTCTGCGTGAGGCAAACATCACAAAGAAGAGAAGGATTACAAGACAAACATCTATGCCTTACCCGGGATTCGGACCCCCACCCTACGGCACCACAGTCAGCGTCACTAACCACTATCACGAATGGGTGGCAAGAATACAATATTAAGGTGTAAAAAGTTTGAATACAATGAATATATAATTGCATGTTTGATTTAATATTTATTTGTAATATAATTTATGCGCTCAGTAAATTATATCTGATTCTTTTTGAAACCACACATAAGTTGCATGATGAACAATCAAATCAGTTTTTGTCTGTTTTTAATCTCTTATCGGATCTTTTAAAAATATGTTCCTTAGATATGTTTATTCTCGAATAACCGTAATGTTAGTTGCAGAAAAAAAGGAATTTTAATCCCAGAGAAATATTTTTATTTAATCTAGTTAAATCCACTTTAGTACATTCAAAAACATTTTCAAGTACATGACATTAGTAGACCATGATATGGTTACATCTCATGGACGAAAAAAAGAAGAAATTAAAAACAATGATTCCTTTCTTATTCACTAATGTTCCTTTAGGATAGATAGAACAATTCGACATTCACGCAGATACATTTTAAGGCATGGGTCCGGGCCCATGGCCTCGTTCTCGAGGTGCAGGGGGGCACTCATCTCTTCTCGGCCTTAATAAAGTCATGATCCTATTAATTTTAATCGTCAATCGAAGAATGGAGAATTTCGTGCTATGTGTTATAATTGGCAACTTGAGCTAGACACTGCATAAAAATGTCATGTCCGTCGTCCGCATTCAGGCCTGTCAACAACTAACAATGCTCATTTAATCGAAAGGCGACAGTCGGTTGGAACCTAGGTTCGCGAGATTTACGGGTTACATTTTATACGAGTATTTGACAGCAGATATACTTTACTGTCTACTTAAAGTGGTTAAAGGTGAGGCCTACTTTTTGGGGGAACCCAAGGTCTCAATAAATCTTAAAACGTCAAATTTGCATTGTTAGGGAATAAATTTTGAGCCATAGTCTAGTGCCGAGGATGATTCCTTAGCTGTCACCTCCTTTCCAAAATTCCATACCACGCCAACGGGAGGAATTTGAGCCTCGACAGATTTACTTGCATCGGCGAGCTGTACAAAGGGGAGGGGTCTTCAATAACACTAGGCTTGAACTCATGACACGCCGGCCCTGAATCCATGACCTTGACCACTATACCACCGTACCCACTTTATCTGATAATTTTGTAGAGTGCTACTGAGAATCGTACCGCGTGCCATAGGTTTCTTACTCCTGCTGTAAATCATATTTTAAATCAAATTTCAAAATTATTTTATACCTTAAACCACTTAAACTTTGGTGTTGTGTTGTGTGACTAATGCCACCTGCCCGCGAAATTCATCGCGGCTATGGGCTAGAATTGTTACGCCTATTGTTAGCCTTAGCTTTGAGCACCATGCAGATGACAGTACGATTTTGATCGGTTCCACCCTAATTTAGAAGGAGAAAACTCTGGAGGTGGCCAATGGGCCTCCCACCTCTCTTCCCTTTCCGCCCTCTACACGAGAGGACTTGTGGCTCGACGGCTATTTAGAGTACCCCATGCCGCAAAGGCACTGTACATTTACAAACATCCATGTCTTCTCCGGAATTTCAACCCATTCCCTACGACACCGCAGGCAGCGTCGCTAACTACAAGACTGGACACACTTTGGTGTGCAGTAATACCACGAAACGCTATAGGTGGGACTGAGCGATAACCGAGTAAATCGAGGAATGATTTCGCACATAAATACATCAATTATTTGGGGGGGAGACGAAAGAAAATAATAATTTAGAAAAAAAATCAATAAAAAGTTTGATAACACAAATAGAAAATTGCAATCCGGAGTTATATAGATGTAGAAGGTTTCATAAAATATTTTAAAGTACTCTCTGCTGGCTCAAAGATTTCTTTTTCTCCCGCAAAATTCCCTCGTAGCGTGCTAATAATTTTTTCATTCCTTTTTTTTGTTGAAAAAATGAGCTAATCTTTATAGTTTATATTTTTTGTAACTCGTCACCCTTTTTCAATTAAAATGAGATCTTCAGCCAAATTTTCAACCGTCATTCGATCTTCTTATTGAGCTGTGCCTAAAGACTCAAGTTCTTTAAAGTCTTCCTCTTGCTCATGAATTTCTATGAGCTCACAAATTGTCAGCTCCTGATTGTGGGAATTCAGCATTTCTTGAATTTCATCACTATCTACTTCTAAATTTATTTGCGTGGCAAGATAGACAACTCCTTCCATCACATTACCAATCCCCCCCCCTCTTTTTTTTTTCAAACAAAATTCGAATCGACGAGATTTGCAAATCGCGTAACTCCGAGTTTGCGTCAATCAGGGAAGTGTAAGTCGTAAGGCTCTGGACATCTAGGCCCTAACTATGACTCATAAAAGTAGGCGGTACATAGCATACGTTGTCAAATACTTATACAAACAATAATCAGAAACAAATATGACTTACAATCACACAAACCGGCTCAACCGACTTTCGGCTTTTTGACTGAATGAGTAATGATGGTGTTTGGTCGTAGGTCTAGGCCTATACATGAACGGTAGTCATCCCATGTAGCCAATTGACATATTATCCAAAATTCCCTGTTTCTTGCAGAATACACACGGAAGTAACATCTGACCCTTGAAAATGATTCGAATCATGATCTTATGAAGGCTGAGTCAAATACGAGACCCTTCTGGTCAAGGACCGAACCCAGGTGGCTCGTGCCTTAAGACATGCCTGGTAAATCGAGGTACTCCCAAAATTTGATGCGTTTTATCTTAATAGTTTCAAGGAGACCTTCATAGCACATTCCATGAATATTACCTCTTTCTGCACTAACGGGGAAGACTTGTTGAAGGAATTGTATTTGCTTCTCTACACAAGAGTAACAAAGCAGACCCTTCTAAGCAATTAAAGTGGTGATCCCAACTAGTGCATATCAACTCACTTACATCTCCTCCACACCCCATGAAGTGCTCCAGTGGCGCGTTTAACTGAAGAGACGCACGTCGTCTATTGTTCTTTCTTTGTTGCCTCATAGATCACCGTTAATTTGTCTTCTTCCTTAACAAGATGAGCCGTGTATTGACACATCCGGTTTTGCGATGCAAATGTATGGAGAATCCATCGATCCACCCAATCCCATGACGTCTTTGCTTTTAAAATAGAATATTTTTGGTTTGCTTGAAACGGAATTACGCTCCTGTCACTGATAGGGTCTGCAAACAAGTCATAATTCATTTACGCACAGCGTAGCTGCCCTTCCCATTCATCCTCTTGCTGAGCTTCATCAGGTCTTGCTTCGGATTTACAGTTGGACTGCTGTTGGTATCTCTTTTCAAGTATAAATGTTATTTATGGGTTTCTTTTCAATTTCAAGTTATGTCAAATGTATTCATTCTTTGCTTATCCGCTCAGCTGCGTTTGACGTTCTTGAGTTTGGGTGAATTTAGAACTATTGGCTAAAGAGAAGTACTGCGTGCAAATATCTTTTTCTTTTTCGCTTATGTTTTATTAATAAAAACACCCTTTTCCCGAAGCGGAAATCCATACGGACAATGTATAACTCTGAGATCAGGATTATAGTCTTTTGATTACGCTTACAAAAGAATGCAAATGCCAAAAAAATAATTGTGAAACTGACGAATATTTTAGTAAAAGTCGCATTTTTATCATTTACAATGTATAAATATTTTTATTTTAGAGCTTTTTCATAAATTTTTATTTCTATCGTGTTTCTTTACAGAAATACGTGTTCCGGAACTGATATAGATGAATTTATCAAATTATGAATACATATAAAATGTAAACTTTAAAATTAAATATAAAAAGGAACTCAAGATCAAAACTGAAGAAATTATAATTAATTATTCTTAAACATTAAGGGTATTGTTTCCTTTCAAAAATAATAACATTGCATTAATTTTATCAAAAGAGTATTTTAAATTTCTTATAATACTCTCAGTCTCGTTTTATATTAAATCAATCATAATTAAATTTAGGTTTGAATCAATAAACATTCTAGAACTACTTGGTAAAATAGTGACACATATTGCAAAAATTTTCAACTGCTGCAAAACAAAGTACTCGTATTTGTGCTGTAAAAATTACAGAAAAGTAGTTACTTTTGAAACGAGTTATTTTTTAAAATTTGTTTAAAAAAACACCACCCTCAGAAGTGTATATTTAAAACGAAATTCCCTGTAGGTGATTTTGTTCATGTATTAAATCGGTATAAATAAATATAATTTACTATCGAAAGTAGGTAAAATGTGTGTTGTAAAACTTCTAAATGATTAAATATTACAAAAAGAAAAAAAAATCATTCCTTACTTAATTTTGCATTTGCGTCAATTGAGGTTTTCTGTTGTGAATCACATTTTAAATTTGACCACAACTGAAACCCTTGGAAGATTTAAAAACAGGTATGTGCTATATTTGACTTTAAAAAAAAAGATTTAAAAAATGCACTTTTCCCATTTAAGCACTGGTATCCTATTAAACACACACATGATTATGTTAAAAGAATATTTTGAATTTAAGAAACTTTTTTTAGGAGTTAGGAAGTCCTAATTTTTTGTTACAACTGCTTCTTTCCCTCTTTTTGATAAAGAAATCTTCTAATTTAAATTTCCAACCCATTCCGAAAAGTGATTGATATGACTTTGATGAGGAACGAAACAGGAAAAAGAAGAGCCACCATCTCGTCGCCAAGCCGTCTCCTTGTACAGCCGGACGACACGCTCGTCATCGTCCGGTTGAACAATCCGGAAGAGACTGCGTCATCACGTGGTATGGTGGTGCGTGGCGGTAAACACAAATAACAAAGTAAAAAGAGACGAGCGTTCCGAACCAGTGGACGGTGTAATGTGGCCCGCGTTTCTTAAAGTATTTTGTTAAGCGAGGCGACGCGTCTTCTGTTCCGCGATCCACTGTCATCGGGTTCTGTAAGTTTTAGTCGCATCCTTCAGTTAGACTCGATGATTTTTCAGGAATCGGTTCTTGCACTTTTGAAAATTCCAAGTCGAAGCACATATCTTGTATTTCACTAACACAAAGTCATTGACTCCTTTAATAACTGGATTGTTTTACTTATTTTAAAAAAAAATTAATCTTGGGAAAAAATATGGTGTGTGTTTGCTTTATATATAAACTTTTATAATTAAACTTAATGCTCAAGGTAGTTTGTTTAATTTATTGCATTATCCAAAATGTTTGTGTTTATAAAGAAAAAGACAATTCATATTTTTCCGTAATCCAATGAGAGATGGCATTACTTCTGTAGTGTAGATTTATGTTTATTCATTTCACCTTCAAAGGCCCTTTGTTTACGAAATCTTTAAGGGAACGCTGATAAATTCATTCAACCAACATTGTAGGAAAAATAAAATATAAATTATGAAAAAGAAAAAAAACCTAAACACAATTTTAAATTATCTTTTTTTATATAAGAAAAAGGTGGTTTTTAACATATTTGCGACTGATAACATAAATTTGAACTACTTCCTTTATATCCAATTATTACATATTGAGGGGCCTTTTTTTATACTCATGAAAATCACTCATCGCTGTTTGTTCTTTTGTTTGTTAATTTTCAATACTATATGAACGTTACAGAGATCAAAAGTCATTGACAAATTTTCAAGAATATTTGGTAGAATTATTTTATAATTGTAAGTCTTTTGCCAGTTTAACAAATTGTATTTAATAATATAATAAACTACTATTAAACTACTAATTAATATATTAATTATTTAAATATAACATCCTATTATTTTGAACCTACAAATCGTTTGCTGTAAAATTTAACTGATAACACTTATTCTGTAAATAATTTAAATAGAATGTGTGAGAAAGTTCAATTTTACTGCTTGAATTTTGTACTTAGAGTTTATAGTATCATTGTGTGATCTTTATTTTGTTGCAGTAGTGTTTTTAGAATTAGGGTTTATGGCAACTTTATTCCGTGTAAAGAAATTCATGAAAAGTAGTGAGACCTTAACGGCCAAATTTTATCTCTTCATTCGTTACTCTTCTCAACATCTTCCTACATTCTACAATTATGATACAAAAATTAAAAGAATGTTTTTTTTTGCTGTAATGAAGTCCTACAGTAAATGTACTGTACTCTTTAAAAATTCATCGAAGAATTCCTCCAGTTCACTTTAGGACTGATTTAGAATATTATTTGGTTTGTATTAAGGTATCCCCAACTACGTTCGGAACCGTGATTTTGCAAAAGCGTATTAATGGATAACATTTAGTGTCACTTAGATTAGAAAATGTATATAAAATTGTTTTAAGATTATTATTACAATCAAAAATTATTTAAGTACAATATTTTGACAAAACATGAACATAGAATGACCCATTTCCAAAACATTCTCCTTTTATGAAAAATTATTCTATTATAATATTTTTCCTGAATGTAGCTCAGACCTCTGTACATAGACTGAACTAGAATTTTTGAAGTATGTAACTTAGAAGTGAATTTATCCATATTTTCTACAACAGAGGGGAGAAATTTTAAGAAAAAAAAAAAAACACCGATAGTTATTTCAATGGGTGGTAACTCTGAAAATAATGTGAATTTTTCAAAACTCCTAGTTCAGACTCTTTGCATAAGTCTTTACTTTATATAAGCAAAATATTATTAGTATAGAAGCATTTTTTATAAAAGGATAACAATTTTAAAAAAAGTTATTCTAAGTTAATTTTTTGCCAAAATTGTGTATTTAAATAACTTTTTTTTTATCAAAATGTCCTTAAACGATTTTATACATGTATTCCAATGTAAGCGACACTAAATATCATGAAAATTATCCGTTTATTCATTTTTTTAAAATCACGGTTCCAAGCGTAGTCGGATACCTTATTATAGCTTTGCAACAACACGAAGATAAATGGGAACACAGATCTCTCAATTTTGAACCACGGTCAAGTTGCTCAAAATTGCGGAAGTTGTCAACGGAGAGATGATGCTTGATTCCTCTAATTTCCACCCCCTTTTCATATGAAAATATTGAGACCAAAATCAATTTAATACATTATTATTTATTTCTCCCGAGGGTGTTTTGATGGCACCAAGACTCAAGTCCATGACTCTAGCGTCACTGGTTGTTTGTTCATTCACGGCGTTGCTACATGAGAATTACGGGCAGTGGACTTTGCAATTTTAATACAAGGACAAGGGAGAGGAAGGTATCTCAGCTTAGTACCATTCTCTTTATACCACCTAAACTGTAGAGTTTTCAGTCTCAATAGTTTTACTGGGTTTGAGAGACTATGATGGACCTTTCCCGTCTCTGAAGAGAAGGCATAGAAACAAAATTAAATACTTCGAGTATAATATTGAAATGACATCCTCCTACTGCAGCTGAAACTATTTGCTTTAAGAATTTAGGATATTCAGATTTTTTTAAAGGTATTAGAACCAAATCATAATAGTTTAATTCTTCTAAATTAGAAACAAATTATGGAAAGGAATTTACAAATACAATGTATCATCATGCTTTGAGAAATTAAATAACAAAAGATCCTACAAGAATTTTCCCACATATATTCATAAGTATGCAAAGGTTATATTTGAAAATACATTGAATGAAGATAGATATACAATAACTGCATTTTATGCCACTCAACTATGATTTTAAGGAAGATAATTCAATATTATTATTAAGGTATCTGACTACGTCAGAAACCGTGATTTTGCAAAAGCGTCTAAATGGATGATATTTAGGGTCACTTAGATTAGAAAATGCATAGAAAATTGTTTTAAGAATAGTATTACAATAAAAAATTATTTAAGTACAATATTTTGACAAAAAATGAACATAGAATGACCCATTTTCCAAAATATTCTCCTTTTGTGAAAAATGCTTCTATTGTAATAATATTTTGCCTGTATATAGCTCAGATCTCTGTACAGAGGCTCAACTAGAATGTTTGAAATAAATAACTTAGAAGTGGGTTTATATATATATATCCATGTTTTACGACAACAGAGGGGAGAAATTTTAAGAAAAAAAAGGACAATAATTATTTCAATTGATGGTAACTGAAAATAATGTGAATTTTTCAAAACTCCTAGTTCAGACTCTTTGCATAAGTCTTTACTTTATATAAACAAAATATTATTAGTATAGAGGCATTTCTTATAAAAGGAGAACGTTTTGAAAAAAGGTTATTCTAAGTTAATTTTTTGCCAAAATTATGTATTTAAATATTTTTTTTGTCAAAATGTCAAAATAATTTTATACGTGTATTCTAATCTAAGGGACATTAAATATTATGAAAGCTATCCATTTATGCGCTTTTTGAAGTGAAACTTCTTAGCGCTCGAGAGTGAATGAGATGTTTTCTCAGTTTTGCGTAACAGTGAAAAAGCTAACGGAAGTAGTCTCCCCGCCCTCCTCCCATATCCCCGAATCGTCACCATGATGACAGGATAGCGAGTTGGGAGGAAAAGGGGGAGCGGGGACACAACATGACTTGCGTCATATGCTTGTAAAAGTTGGATGATTGCTCACCTCCGATTGGTCAACTTGCCCACCTTCCTATTGGTGGTCCATTCCCCCCAGACCCGGGAATATCTATCAATGGTTGTATGAGATGCAGTTGTGACAAATCTATACGGAACTTTATCACTAACATTCTGAGACGTCTTTTTTAGGGAAATTTAATTCCCCTACCTATTTCCAATCAGCTCCAAAAAGAGGACAGGGATTCCTTATTATATGCAGATTAGATAAAGTATTTAAGTCAAACGGAATAGTAAAGTAAAAAGCAGTAGGAGAGAGAGATTGAAGCAGGAAGGTATAATAGTGAAGTTAGAGATTTATTACTGAAGATTTCTAGGTGGATAAATTAATCTCAGGAAGAGCTGAGCTGCAGTGTGGTAAATATTGATTTATAATTAAAGTCTCAGTGAAGCTTTATATTAAGAGTGAGATTAAAGTTAAATGTTCAATAGGAATATTATTGAATATAATTCTGGGATCTCTTATTGCGGTAATCTCTGCGTGATCGATATTCTGTTAATTAATCGGATCATTAAATATTTAAGTTAATATAAATGAAAGTCCCTTTTAAACCTCATATATCTATTTTAAATTATTTGTTATTAAAAGTCTTTGATTCTATTTGGGAAAGATAACCAAATAAAGAAAGTTATTCATTAAAATGGCTACTGGTTCTTCTTTGACTCAAAATCATTCTCGCTCTCAAAGTGAGATCCAAGGGGATCTTCACACAGTGACATTACGGTGTAGACAAAATAGCTCTCGCAGTAAAAGCGTGCTTTTTTTAAATATATTCTTAGATTGTTTGCTACATGGCGATGTTTTCGGTGCCTAATTTACTTTTTTGACTTTTATTTACGTTGAATTATTATATTAATTTTAGTCAGAATGCCTAAATCAAGTGCATAAAGAGGAAAAGTGTTTCGTGAAAGAAAGAAAAAAGAAAAACTAGCAGGAAGTCCAGTCGTAAAAGTGACAATAAAAAAGGGGGGAAAACCAGAAAAATATTGCAAATTTACTAAGTGCTACTGCGAAATCTTCATCAGAGTACATGAGAGAATATCGAGCACGGAAAAAAACACTGCAAAATACTCTCTTAATGCTCAGCTTAAGGGATGGGAATGCTATTGAGACTCTTCTAATGACTGCACAGATTAATACGGACTTTGTGAACCACCCTAAGCCATTAACTACAGAGCCCTCAACAATTCTAGAGCGTGTTGGAACTGATGCATGTAAATCCGTAATAAATTCTATCTTACGTTACAAAGACTATAATTCCCATAAAATGCTCACAAAGATTTTCAAAAGCGATTCATTGATACGGGCGTTCAATTTATGATAGATTATGGTTTAGAGATGATTTGAGAATGTCTGTTGCTGAGCACAAAAAATATTTTACCGAGATTTAATTTAGAAGACACATTAAAGCATGCTACCATTGCCGACAAAGTTTAAATAGGAAAAGTATACGAAATTTATCAAAATATAATGGTATTATATACCCAGAAATTTCAGGACATTTTTCTACTTTGGATTTGGTATCAGAAAGACTCACTGCGAAAAACCGGTATTCAGAACGGAGTACAAAATACTCACTTTTGAATACGTCACATACTCAAAATAGCTCCGATGCAAACATACTCAAATTTGAGAATAGCCCATTCTCATCTTTGGCAATGACTACGTACGTAAAATTGTAAACATTAAATACTCATTTTTGAACCTGTTACTGGATCAATTTTGAGAATATAACAGCTAAATGAGTGTATAATGCACTCATTTATGAGTATTTATGGGTCAGATATGAGTTTGTATGTTATTTTCGGTACTGTGTTGTATCCAATACGAATTTTTAACATAAAAAATCAAATCAAATTTAAAGGGATGTAAATATGTGATACTCTTAAGTTGTAAATTTTTTTTCCATCTTATATATTATTTAATTTACATTTTATGAAGTTTTTACCACTTAACTTCGAAAATCTAAATTCTTTTTGCATTTATTGTGTTACAAAAAGGTACTTGCGTATCATCGCAAAAGTGCCAACGTTCAAGATAATTCGCCATGTCTCGTACGCGCTGAATTAGCAACCATGTACTTCGTTTTATATAATGTCGCCAATACCAACAAAAATTTTACTTTAAGAAAAAAACAACTATTATTTGATCAAAAACTTTGTCTTCGAACTTATACCTCAGATTTTAATCTTTGAAAATAACAATACGAGTAGATTCGATGAAATTATTAAACAAATCTGTAAGCATTTGAACTAGTTCCAGAAGCAATTTGGTTTATTAAAAGTTATATTTATGTGTGTGTGTGTTTCTAAAAGAATTATATTGTTTCTTTTTAAAATCCTAGACAAGCACACACACAGACAATTAGCTTCTTTTTAAATTCAGTCTTTCAATAATACGTTATTAGAAATATCTTGGAAACATTAGGATGAATAACAGATTTTATATAGTAAAAATTTCAAAACAAAGTAAGAAAGAAGTAGTTTTTTACATTTTATGTAACGAAGAAAAAGCCTTTTGACTAAAATAACACTCATTAGGCCCAGGTGTGTAAGTACATTTTTATGAATTGTTTTGTTTTAATATAAACACATTCATCCAGATGGAAATATAGAAAAATGCATTGCAATATACATTACAAATTAAGCTAGTTTTTTATTCATATCAACTGATTTTATACTCTCCTATCACCAAAGAAAACATATTATAGTTTTTCAGTTTATGTTTTTTTAATCGAAAATTAAAATACTTAAAAATTTCAGTCCTTAGCAGAATGTAGAAACAACTAAAACAGAACAACAATAATCCAAAATATTGCATTTTATTTTCAATGCCTTTTTTTTCTCTCAAAGATTCACTGCAAACAAGAAAAATAAAACAAACCAAAATCATATTTTTGAAATATTTATTCTGGAAATTGGACACATACATATCATACATTAAAAATAAACAAGAATATAAGTGAGATTTTTGAAACAACATACCTTCATCTATAAGTTATTTTTTTTTTTGATTTTTTTTATAAACACTATACTCGTATAATCAATACTATGGTCAACTCCATTATTTTAATGTAATATATAATGAATTATTTGCTTACAAGTAGAAATGAAATTAATGCAAATTAAGAATAAAGTATTCATAATCTAGAAACACGATAAAAGGTTTAAAAAGTATGATTTTCTAAATATTACACATGAAGGTATGTATTTTTTTGAAGTTCAAATGTATAAAAACTACTGTTCAAAAATACCACACATTGGAACAATATATGTGAATTTTTTTAAAACCTTTTATTTCACAACATTTAATATTTTAAGTACTTATATTTACAATTGGATGGTAGTTAGTATAATGATGAGTGCATATCAGTTTCACATTTTTAAACAGGCCTGTTTTTGTGCATTGAAAAAATATGGCCCTAGGTACACAGGTCTCCCATATATATTATCGCAACCTATTGGCAACATTATATGAAACGAAGCACCTGATGGCCAATTCAGCGTGTACAATAAATAGGAAATTGGAGGGTACTTATGAAATATCGCATCAATTGCCAACTCTATTAATAACTCACCAAGTTGGCTACCCCGATGACACTTTGAAAATTGGCAACTAGGTGCTTCATTTCATATAATGTCGCCAATAAGACGTAAGTACCAATTGGAGTTGTCAATTCAGTGAATTATTAATAGAGTTGGCGATTGTTTTGATAATACGTAAGTACTGAAATCTGTTCAGTCTGACGGACATGAAACACCGTAAATTTAATAAATTATAGTTTTTAAGAAAATGCTTTTATAGTTAATCGTACTAAAATTAAAAAATAAAATCTTAATATAAGAATGAAATGATTAACGAGAAAATTAATGTCATTGTGGTAAAAGCGGGGGGGGTCCCTCGTACTACATTTTTACCCTAACTCTGTATTGCAGAATAGAACTGTTAAGAAATTATAACAATTGATATCAAGCCCACCCCGCTTTTAAATGCAGCTATTATTTTTCCATTTTCCCCACATCTCAATTTCCATTGTTTTTCCTAGCATTTCTGAATACCTTGTGTTCTGTTTCTTTAAATCCTGGACACTCATATTTTTCTAATTGGTCTTCTACAAAAAAATACTTACATTTTTGCTTCATAACGTAATTCCTCTGTTGTCAGGAATAAGCCATTCTTTTCAAATATTTTCACATGTTGAGTTCTTGCTGCGAGACCATCATCTTAGATTAAAAACTATTGGATACCAAAACCTTATTTGCAGCAATTTCAAAACCATGCCTAAAAGATATTTGGTGTGTAGTGTACTGATATATATATATATATATACAAATGGCCCTAGGTACAATATCATTGTACCTAGGGCCTTTCCCTGAAAGTTAGATTTCACTCTGTAACAAAAGAAAACAAACATACATGAGTTTAATAAAAGAAACAATACCAGCTAATACATTGATTTATCATGTAACCATTTAAATTGCAATGCGCCAAATTATTAATGAATTACACGTATTTTGATCCAACATTTAATTTAAAAACTGGTTCCAAAAGTGAGTTGCATATAATGTCGTTCTGAAGCATCAACAGATTGTGGTTAGGGCAATTTGAACACAATATTTCTGTTGCCAATTTTATAAGTTTCTTCTTTATCATAAAGAAACTTGTTTAAACGAGCAATATTCTTCAGAAATTGAACACACTTGTGTTCTTTTTTAACATCTATTATTTCTGCCGTATAAAAATGTTTAGTTTTTTGCCTTGTATTTTTGTTAAACAAAAATCCTCCTTTTCAATAGTATCCCTTACATCAGTTAATGTAGAATTTGCATCATCAGTGGAATGTGATAATCTTCAGTATCTGATAATTCTTATATTATCTGCATTAGGTTTTGACCATTTTATTCAATCAGGATTTCTAGGTATCTAAACAAGTTTGGAATTTATAATTGCTCATTAAGAGAAAAATTGATAAATTAAAAATTTAATTGAAATATCACAAAAATCTGATTTAGAATTATATTTTTATTTTTATACCTATAAAAAACTGGGGTTTTTTTGTTAATTAAATTAATTCTTATGTTTGTATGAACAAAACAATAATCCTGAATAATAACATTAACGGTAACTAACATATTTTTGTTGTAAATCAAGCATGTTAAAAGTTTCAGAACAAAATATACACTCCTCTCATTTTAATAACATCCAATAATAATAAAACATTTGACTAAATCAAAATAGTTCAGATAATTAAGACCATTTTCCTCTTTTTATCATGAAAACTTTTTCAATGAAATAATAACATGAAGAATATTAATTGCAATTGTACCTAGGTACAAGGCAACTATGTGGTTCCAGGTACAAGACTAAGTAATTTTATACAAAATGTCTGATGCTTAAAACCCACATGGAGAGAGGATTTATTTAAAATATTATTTAGTACTTAATGATACAAACAAAATTATGTACAAGAAAAATTCAAAGAAAATTTTTTGACTTAACTTTGTACAACAATAAAAAGAGATGAGCTACAGAGCTTAACTTCGGACTATGTAAAAATGTTTTACATTTATAACTAACCACAGCTTTCTTTTGAAAAGTTTCAAAATGAATGCCAAAGTAGGAATTGGTGTTTCCACTCACCCAACTGAGTAATAACACTTAGAACGAAATATTATTCAAATAAAATGGGGTGGCCCTAGGTACACAGGTCTTCCTTTCTCAGATGTCTTATGTTTCTTATGTTAAACAAGAGTTTTTGTACCAAAGCTGTATTAATTTTTGATACTTTCATATTATCGCAACTTTATTGTCGAGATTATATGAAATGAAATACATGGTTGTGTCAATTTAGCGTGTACAACACATGGAAGATCAGGGTCGCCAACTTGGTGAAGTATTCTGAACGTTGCCATTGTTGCGATAATATGTAAGTGCCTAAATTTTCTCGACATTCCTTTAGGACCAGTTGATTTTCCCTGTTAAGCCTAATTCCATTTCAAAATTCATGTAAAATCCTTGCTCTAATAAAATATTCCAAAAAAAAAAAAAAAAATTTATGGTTTATAATCATTCCAAATTCCATAAGTTCCAGATCACACAGGCATGATCACGTGACTTAGAAAAGGGAAGATTTTCAGATGAAGTAATTCTCTTCACGGTTGTGAGGAAGAATCAAATGATGAAATGTATAACAGCAAGTATGATTCCTCTACTGAAATCGATACCAATTTAGAAGAAACTGTTGAAAATAAATGTTTTATATAGAGAGAAACAAAAAGATTTGGGAAGAACGTAATTTTAAAGGAGACAACTGGTACACATCATTTCCACTTCCAGATGAACTTTTGAAGGAAAAAAAATACCTCTGGAACAATAAGAGAAAATAAAAACGAAATTCCAAATTTTTTTAATTTAAAAAACAAAGTTTACTCCTTATATGTTTAGTTTTAATAAGATAAAGATATTTTAAAAAAAATTAAGATCCAGTGAAAACATCGCACTCACTCACGACTATACTAACAGAGTGTATACACAATATACTGAATGCCCTTATAAAAAGAATAGAAAAACAAAATTTAAGAGTGAAAAATGTAATAAACATAATGTATTTCCTACTTTTCTTTCTTTTTTATACAAATTTTATGGTATAATCAGAACGTAAACATCATTGGGGGTGTGAGATACCCTGCGCAAGAACTTTAGGCCATTTTTTTCGCATGAGTGATGCAGGGTTATAAGATAAATTAGTACTTACATACATGGCAATAATTGTTGGCAATACCAATTTCGCATGTGTCATATGCGCTGAATTGACAATCATATGCTTCATTTCATATAATATCGCCAAAAGGTTGTGATAATATGTAAGTACTGATAAATCCAATTTAAACAATGTAGATCAATTATTAATTCGTTAAATATTAGTAATCAAGTACATTTAATATTTATATGTAATGTCCAAAACTAAAAAGCATTTTTGAAATAGATTACATTCAATTTTACTAACTAACTTTGCTCGTTCTGTAGTTTCTGTTCAGTAAATATACACTGGTGTGCAAAACTTAAGCAACAGGTAGGTTTATTGCCATAACTTCACGAAAAATCATCTGAGAGACATGAAATTCAGAAATGAGGGAGAGTATTATGTACGTAAATAATGACGGAAGCATCGGCGCTGAAAAAGGAATACAATGCATACGGTATGGAATCAAACAAAAACAAGCTTTATTGAACGCAAAGTATCGTGACTCATGATGGTCTATCCAACAGGAAGAACAACAAGCAGATGCTCCTTAATATGGTATGTGCCCTCCCCTCACTGCAATGGTTGCTTCGCACCGTCTCCGCATGCTCAGAACAAGATGGTGCAATATTTCTTGCGGTAGGAGTGCCCATTGTTCAATCAGCATCTGTTTGAGTTGTTGGGTGTTCTCCGGATGATGTAAGCGTGCTGCAGTACGTCTCCCCAAAGCATCCCACACATGTTCGATGGGTTTTAAATCTGGGGAGTACGCTGGCCAATCCATTCTAGTGATATCTTCGCTTTCCAGCAGCTCCTCAACAGCAAGAGTCCGATGTGGCCGTGCATTGTCATCCATAAAAATGAAGTCTGGGCCAATGGCACCTCGGAACAGACGCACATGGGGAAGAAGTACCTCCTCACAATAGTGATCCCCGGTTACAGACCCTCTATCGAAAATGAGGAGCTCAGTTCACCCGTTCAACATAATGCCTCCCCAGACAAGAACTCCATGACCACCGTAATGGTGTCTTTCCTTGATGTTACTGGTATAAAACCGTGTCCCGATCTCTCTCCAAATCAAAACGCGTTGAGAATCGCTTCTGTTACTGAATTGACTCTCATCCGTAAAGAGCACACGACTCCATTGACAGTTTTCCAGTTTTTGTGCTCTCTGCACCACTGTAAACGGTGGCGTCGGTGGTCAACTTTCAACGGGAGGCAGCGTTCAGGACGGCGGGCGAATAGGCCCCCTTTGTGAAGGCGTCTGGCCACTGTAAACCGCGACACTTGTCGCCCCGTTGCTATAGAGTTGCTGAGCAATGACGCTTGCTGACTGCCGTCGGCCTCTTTTCGCCTGCAGTATGATATATCGGTCATCTCCTGCAGTTGTCGTCCTCGGGCGGCCACCACCAATCTTTCTAACAGCTGTACCTGTGGTTTGGAACGCTTTCCAAGCTCGCGAAACGACACTTTTGTTGATTCCGAACTCTGCAGCTACACTGGTGACGGTACGCCCCTCATCCAGCTTTCCGATCATTCTTCCACGTGTGAAGTCGTCCAGGTGATTTCTTCTAGCCATATTTCACGAACTGACTCACTGGCACTTGCAGCGAATATGTTGCATTGCGTCTGCGTCCTTCATTTTATTTTACTGTTGAACAGCACGCGCCGACATCACGCGTTTTGCGTACGCTCACGTCGCTTCTGACGTTTCGTTCCTGATATTTGCATACGCATGACGTTTCTACTGACTTACGTATTCACTGTACTGATCTCCAGACCTCCTTTTCTGCAATTTCATGGTTATCTGCTTATTTTTTCATTGTTGCTTAAGTTTTGCACACCAGTGTAGATTCTTTCAATATTCGAAAATGAGAGTGAAAGGAATAATAAAGTAAGTATATATTGAAATTTTTTTGAGCTCCTTTAAATAATTTTTTATGAGAACTTATAACACATTTCATAAATTTACTAATAAGCTAAAAAAGTTCTTTAAAACTTACAAGAAACTAGTCTAATAAAAATTATAGTTTAAAGAAACTAAAAAACACACTTTTATAGTTTTAATCGAACTAAAAAGGGAAAAAATTCTTAATATAAGAATAAAATGATTAGCGAGAAAATTATTGTCATTGTGATAAAAACGTGGGGTGCTCAATATCAATTGTTATACTTTCTTACTAGTTCTACTCCGAAATGCCGAGTTAGCGTAAAAATGTAGAACATAGCACCCCACGCTTTTTTACCACAATGACATTAATATATATTTTCTCGTTAATCATTTTATTCTTACATTATGAATTATTTTTTACTTTTTTGTTTAATTAACTATAAAAGCGTGTTTTTTTTTGGTTTTTTAAAACTATAATTTATTTTTCATTTTTTAGTTCAATCTACAATAAAAGCATGCTTTTTAAATTTTTTTAAAGTATCATTTATTTTCATTTTCAAAGAAAGTGGGCAATTGTTTATATTATAATAAGAAAATACTGACAATTGTTGTAACTTAATCTTTTAGTCACCAATTCTGGAAATGGGAAATCGTTAATCGTCATGATCCTTATCAGGACAATGGAACAAAATTATTGTATTGTCATCAGTCCTTGACAAGTGTGCAAAATGTCGAATTAATCAGACCTATATTTCAATTATAATAAAATTGAAACTATTGGAAAATCAACATGCTGAAATTGATAAGATGGGTTGAAATACTTAACCATTTCAAAAGCAAACACACCCCCCATAAGAAATTTTAGTTATTCTTTTTTAATTTACATTGTGCTGCGCTGGAACTAATGCAGCAGTTGAGAGTCTTTTCAGTTGGTAATTTATGGACAAGTCAGAAATCAAGATTGAATGTTGATATTTTTTAGCTGCAGTACTTACAGTAAAGATGAAGGATAACTTTTGCTCCAAAATTTCCGATAAATTAGAAAATAATATATTGAGAAACGAAAAAATTCATTCAATGAGAAAATACTCCTTTAAGTAAATAATTGAAAGGGACGTAAGCATAATTAACGTATTTTTGTTTGAATTAATAAAATGTTTCATATATTTACGTTGTAACATTTTCTTAAATTTTTCGTCCTCCTTTTCATTGTAAAAAAACTGGTCACCTTAAAATTATTCCAAAGTAACACAATTATTTGCCTGAATAATTTAAACAATATGACTTATTATGAATCAAGTAAATTACATTACATTTATAACAATAATCCGACAAAAAATAAGGTAAATATTTATCGCATTAAATTTTTCGTTCAAAGGCAGTTACTTTAGAAATACAAACGAGAACATTTAACTCAAAAATCAAAGCAATATAGTACTCATGTGTTCTTCCGCGGGGTAGCGGGGTAGATACGAAAAATAGTTCGGAAGATTTATGAGAATTACATTTGTTGTTGAACCCCAATTTTTAAAATATGTGTAGCCGGTATATTAAAAGAACTTCTGTAATCCTGAATATCTTTTTTAATTTGTGTGAGAGTGTTAGTTAACCATTTTTTCGGATTTTGAGTACATGCAAGGTCTTATATTCGATAAATCCATGTGATCAAACCTGATGCAAACATTCTCACTTCAAAATGAGTATGTCTTTTTTCTCCGTGCTCATTTCGCCACGAATACCTTTCACGCAAATTAGGCGATTGAGACATGTGCTCGATCAATTTGGAATATTAGGGTAAATAAAATCAATGTTCCAACGTCACGAAAAAAGTTTCACTTCTATCGCGTGGCGTTCCACGCACCATTTTTTTTAAAAATTACGGTTCCGAACGTGTAGTATCCGTTAAGGGAGAGCATCAGGTGCTAAAATGTCTCCATTTCTGAAGAGAGTTTTATAACTATTCACGGAAAGGACAAAGAGTTTTTGATCTTTCCCCCTCATTTTCATGCTAAAAATCTAAGAATATATTTTTATTGGTATTGATTTGATTTAAAAGCGATAAGTAGATTTTCTTGAATTTCAGAAGTAAGAGAAATCGAAACAAGTAGATAAAAGCTCGTCTGTGGCAGACATTTCAGAAATAAATCCTCTGAAGAGATTATCACAATAATCAATAAATAACTTTCCACTGCTCTCAATTTTAAGACAATTTTTTCCACTGTAAGACATCCGTTTCTATATCGACACTTATCCAGTCAAGAATTTTTTATTTTATTTTATTTTATTTTATTGACACTTGTCTGAGCTTTTAAAAACCTTTGACATTTTATCAGTAGGAATTTTAAAATGTTTCTTGAGAAAAAGTGATGAAGCGTGTGTGTGTTTAAGGCAACATTTTGAGTTGCCATATATTTCCTTGAATAAGACTCAGTTGGATTATATGATTTATTATTTAGTTAAAAATCTTGTTTTATTTTAATTATTTGCAAAATAATATTTTCTGGACTATCAGAAAATTTTAAAGAAAAATCTCAAAAAGAATATTTGATGCTTTTTTCCGGTTTTTTTTTCCTTCTATGGTTAGTCAGGATAACCTGCAACGACTGTGTTTCCCTCATAAGGCTACTCTATTGGTGACCTGGGCAAATAATTTTTACCAAATACCTTGTCTAATGCGAAAATTTGATCGCAAAATATGCTAAGAAGAAAGCCAAATGACAGAGAAACAGTTCTCAAATAAACTTTCGTAAAATTCTTAATAATTTATTCTTGGAATTCTGCTTTCTTATAAATTACTATAATGCATAGCATCGTTTTTGCATTAATGTTTTTAAATTGTTTCTTATTTTTTTTAACAATTGCTTTTTGCAGTGTATTTTTGTATCGAGATTTATTTAAATGCAATACGAGTTATAAGAAAAACCAATGACGGTTACAACGCATTTTTGAAAAGTTCATTATTCGTGAAATCAATATTTGAAAAGTGATCCAAGTACAATTTATTAGAAAATAAAACACTAACCCCTTCGTGGCTAAAAAAAATATTTTAAAAAAGTATATGTGAAGCCACACTATGGCTATTTCATCAATTACCTCACACCATATGCGTCTCGTGGGAAACCAAACCCACTACATTAAGTTGAATGTATCTGTATACCTAACATTAACATGACCCGCCGATTCACAAAGAACCGCAGTACACGGGCCCTCCTCCCAAACGATAGGGGAAAAGAAAAGAAAAACACACAATAGCCTAAACTACACGCTACCGATAGCAGGTCCACTTAATACCCCTCACGCTAATATCACCCATCGTTGTGCTGATGTCACAATTTCTGAAGCACGCGCACGGCCTTTATGTAAAAAATACAACCCCGACCAGAATGGAACGAATTGAAAGGACCCTCTCGAGGGCTTTCTTTCTGCCCCCTCAGTGAGGCACGAGCCTCCCTCCCTCCTTCCTTTATGTCTGCCTCCTGACTGTTGCTTTCTGCAGGGAAGAGATGGTCGCTGATTAAATAGCGGGTTGCCTAGTTAGGCTAATTTGGATTCAATGACGCATTAGCGACAATAAGGTTGGAATCTTTTTCATAATAAGGAGTTTATGCATGGCGCGTGGTTTCGGTGTGTTTAAAAGTCATTCTGTTATTGTTATTCCTTTGCTGATTTTCGTTCGAGAAATACCGGCTGTTGTGAAAAAGTAACCGACCTTTTTGTTGTCTTGAATTTTTTTTATTTCAGTTTCTCTCTCTCTCTCTCTTTGTTCGCTTTTATAAAATAAATTTTTTTCTTTTTTTTTATATCGTGAGAAAAACCTTAACTGACTTCTGTGTACTCTTACGACATTATCCTCTCATAGTTAAAAAACGGTTTTGTTATTTTTATTTCGAGCTTCATTTTTTCATTTAGAACGATCTTTCTTCAAAAAGGTCGCCTCTTGAAAACTAGAAATAGTATTTAAAATATCAGCAATATTTTATATAAGACTGAACATAAGTTTAAAAGAGATTTTCATTCAGTAAACGCGTCGAGTTGTTGACTTTGAAAGTTTTTATCTCGGCAATCTGATGCCTGCAGTCTATTCTTTCTAATAGTCTATATTCTATAGACTATATATTAGTCTATTTTTACTTGTCGATAGTCTATTCTTTAATATTAGTTTTGCTATAGTATTCTTTAGCATATAAATATTTATTAACGAAAAATGTTCTTGTCCAATTTAAAATTAAAGTATAAGCAAGAAAATTAATTAACTTTGGGCCTGATTGATTGATTTTAATTTACGTCACTCTCTGAAGCAACACGAGAGCTCTTTGCGAATGATCTCATAATTTTAAACATCGGTCAAGTGATGAGGACATCTAACTTGGCCCCTCCTCTCCTAAATTCCGCTCCACGCCAAAGTGAGGAATTCAACAGATTTCATGTGCATCAACCCCACTATACAGCTGTCCTCGGTGCTTTTCCTTGTGACGCCATATTTACACGAATCCAATGTTTCCAATCACGTGGGGCTCAGAATCCATGGAAAACGAAATTCGTCGAATGGGTTCCTGCATGGATTTAAAAGTTTATAATTCTGGTAAAATAATTAATTATTTATTTTTTCTCGTTTTGAGGTTATTTTAATTTCGTAAAATTTGATATCGATTTGCTGCTTATATTCAAAGAAATATGGAAACATTCACCCATAGAACAAGAATACAGAAAATCTAGCAAATTCGTAATAACTTAATAAATAGTTATGTTTTGTCTCCCTCCAATGTTATGCATACAAATATTGTAACTTCGCTTTATTCTAGCCATTTGAAAAAAATTCATATTTTTCTTTTAACTTGAATATTTTTTCTCTTATTTTTTTGTGTTAAAGAAAAAAAATTATATATATTTTTGCGCGCGTATTATTTCTGTGTAAAATTTTTAATTTATGATAGCGGAGAATGCTACTCTTCAAAATGGCTCCAAAATTTCAGTGTTGTACAATTTTAACTCAAAGGCCAAAATTATTTAAAAATAAATAAGGAAATATGAAAAAGAATAAATAATGTTTGACGAAATAAACATGATAAATTTCCAAATATTTTGAAACGATATAACTAGATTTTAGCAATATTAGAAACTAAAAAATTATTTTATTACTGAACAAGTTTGTATACAAAATTACATATAATTAAGAGAGCTGGTGGAAAAAAATATAAAAAAAAGATACAACTTATTATTTCATTAATGTCTAAATCTGAATCTAGATTCTTTCTACCTTCCACTAAATTCAGCTTTGACTATTGACTATTATTTCAGCTTTGACCCGTTTTCTTTGAAAGTGTTTAAGTTCACTTTATATTACATGGAGATATTTAAGGGTTTGTATTTGAATGAATTAAAAACTTTTAGTATCTCTCTTAATACATTTATTTTATGTTTTTGATATATTAAATTCATCTAATTTTATGGCACTTTAAAGTTTTTAAGGTGGTCGTTTTTAAAATGTTAATTAAACGAAATTTATATACTTTTGATGATTTCAAATGGACTTACAGTCAAATGGAATCAAAGTCAACAAAATATGAAAAGTCTACATTGATGAAATATTAATTAAGGGATTTCAATTGAATCAAACCAATTTTTTTAATGGAATTTCTATTAAATATGTCAAAAAGAGAAAACAAAAAATACTTGATTTCAATATTTCTTCATTTGAATTTTAGTAATTAGACTTTACATTAATATGAAATAAACTTGGTCCAGTGAAAGAACGGAAATTTTTTTGACATTAACAGAGTTGCTACACATATAAAAATAAATTAGAGAAATTATGTAGTATAATTTTTAAACTAAATATTATGCCTTTGTGGAAAATGAACTTACAACACTTTCAAAGTAATTATATTTGTACTTTAATTAAATACGTAAATTTATATTGACAAAATGATGAAAATTTTCATCTTGAATTTCTATTGGCTTCTAAGAATGTCTTGCTTATTGCTTTAAGCCCTGTTTTATATACACCTAGAAAATGCAACCGGTTTTTAATTCACTTGTATTATTTAAATTTGGAGAAAAGTCATGAATTGGTTGAAAGAAAGAGAATTGATCGAATAGAATAAAATCATATTCAATGGAATGAATTCGTAAAATCTTATTAACCTTTGGCGTGCAAATAAAACAAAATTTCCAATATATGTGTTCCAAAAACACTATTTAATTTGGCTCAACTGAATAGTTTTGTAGAAGCTTAAAAATAGAACATTTTATTTTGAAGTTTATGTTTCAAAATTACATAAGATTAGGTTTAGGTGGAGGGAACGGAGAACTCTTTGAGCATTGGAAAAAAAACAGTTCTTGACGTCTCGAAGGCATGAATTTCAACAATAACAAATGTCATTCAATATCTTAGACACCATTTTAGGTCAAGGAATCAACCCTTTTTTATTGAAATGTATTTCTTACATTCGATCACACACACACACACAATTATTCAAACAATTAATTTTTTCTCAAAATTGTCGAAATAATATACAACGTTTATTGAATAATTATTCAAAATTTAGATGCGTAGGTGTTACGTAAAACCAATTAAATGATATTTTTTTAGATTCATTAAATAGGTTTCTATTTATTTCCCAAAGTTTTTTTTTTATTAAGTCAATGTTTTTTTTAATTATGCATTAAGTTTTCAAATTTAATAAAAGTAACTTGATTTCTTTCAATAAAATATCTTTCAATAAATGTTTAAAATTATTTAAAATTTAGTTAAAAAAATTAGTGAACACGTACATGCCGCTTAACAAATCAATGATTTTTGTATATTTGTTGTAAAAGCTATTCGCACAAATACAAGAAACGTGATCCTCAGTATTAAGTCATTTAACGCACCTTTCGATACGATGGGCTTTAATAATGGATTGTCAATCCATCATTCTTAGCTGAGAACATTATTTCTAAGGTAATTAGAGTCAATTTTCTACAGCTGAAGTTACAGTTTAAAATTAAGCATGTCTCTCAGAGAAATACTTCCTATTAAATATGTCATTGCACTTCATCAGATATCTTATACGCAACATCAATCTATGATAGTTGAAATTCAAAGGAAAACACTTCTGGATCTGATTGCAGCGATGGAAATCTCAGTCTTCAGGTCATCCCATTCAACTACTTTGATTTCTTAAGGAGCATCTCCAAGTTCTGATTGTAAAGTTTTTATTTTGTTCATACGAGTAGCAAATGTTTAGCGTTGAGTAGAAGTCGAATAATTTTTAGAAAATGCCTGTTTAATAGATATCAAAGAGATTGGGTTCTCAAGTTAATTGGTTGTTGCCGTGTCTATTTTATGATCAAGGCACTTTTCCCTTATTTTTTTGAAAAAGGAAAATAAAGCTCATTAAAATCATGCACTTTTATTCACGATTCAATTTCATGTGATGACAAACGATGTGTTACATTAAATTATTCAATCGGACAACTTAAGGTGACTGTATTTACCTATCTTGCCACACGACACAAGGTGACTATGATTTAAAAAAAAAACGTATAAATGAATAATTTTCATTTGATATTTAATGTCAATTGAATTAGAAAATAAGTATAAAATTGTTTAAAGAACGTTATTAGAAGAAACAATGATATACTAAATGCAATTTCTTTGCGAAAAGGGAATAAAGAATGACATGTTTTCTCCTTTTATGAAAAATGCTTCCTAAATAATATTTTGCTTTTATATAGCTGAGATTTCTAGAAAGAGTTTGAAAAATTCACATGATTTTAAGAATTATAATCAACTGAAATAATAACCATTTCTTTAGTCTGATATAATAAAATATGAATAAATCCACTCTTAAATTATATATTTCAAAAATCCTAGTACAGCCTCTGTACAGAAGTCTTAGCTGTATGTAGGCAAAATATTATTATTTTAGAAACATTTTCCTTAAAAGGAAAATGTTTTGAAAATATGTCCTTTCTTCTTTTTGCCAAAAAATTGGATTTATATAAGTAGTTAATAATATATTTAAAGCAATTTTCTATGTATATTTTAATTCAAGTGATACTAAATATCACTAAAATTATTCTTTCATACGCTTTTGGAAAACCATGGTTTCAAATTTAGTCAGTCTCTTTAAATTAGTAGAGGTTAGCACAATGTTGAAATTTACCAGACTTTCTCGTAATATTACATCAATTCAGTCCAGTAGCGCACACAGGAATTTTTCAAGGGGAGGGGAGGTCTGGGGTCGAAAGTTCACCATTCTTGTATCATGCTCCTTTTGATTTGTCGATTTTCGGGAACAAAACACAATAAAAAACTAATTATCGAATAAATAATTAGCATAAATTAATAAAATTAATTATTAATAAATACTTAATTAAATTTTACGTACTATGTACTTAGAATTATAATCAATCGGAAAAAATCAAGGGCTTGGGGGGGCGGACCCCCAGGATCTCCCCCCCCTTGTGTGCGCGACTCATTCAGTCAGTTATCAGTTGAAAATTCCTCTAGATAGGCATTTCTTTTGGCTTATTTTTATTGTTTCTTTTGCTGTTGCCCTCAAAATGTCAAACTATTTATTTGAAGTTGAGCCGCTCTTATTGTTCTTGACAATTGAAAAGGTATTGGAAGACAAGTTGTCTTTCGATAATTTCTCAAAAAGAACTGGCCCGTGCTTTGAACGAGACGTGAGGGGACATTCCTAAGTAATATTTTGACAGCTATGATTTGTTGCCACAAAAAGAACTCGAGTGTGTAGTTAATGAAAAGCAAACAAGCAAAGAGAACCCGGACGTGTGAAAGTACACAGTAGTTCTCTTTCAAATAACAACCCGTTTAAATTCGGACACTGCATCATGTCCCTCCCAAACACCCCCTTAAACCTAAATCTAATTATCTTTCCTATAATTCTTATCAAAGCAGTGAGCACTTTAATTCTGATTCTTCGCGGCCAGATGGAAACGAAGAATTACGAGCGCCGCGTAACGACGCAATAATAATCACGGGGGTCATTCCACATTCCATCAGTTGTGCACGGGGTGGACGGAGGGGTGGACCAAACGATTACTAATGAATGACCGTAGGGGCAGGATTCCTAGGGAGCCATTACCCTTTTCTAGAATCGCCTTCTCCAGGTATTTCCCAGAAGAAAAGCCCGGCCGGGATTAGAGCTGCTGTGTAGGGGATGGCGATGCGAATTATGGATGGGGTCGGCCTGCTCTATGTATCGCTGGGCTTCAGACGATGTTTTCCCATGTACCGTTTCGGAAGGTGTAGCTAGTATTTTTCTAGGTTTCGACGATATACTTTTCATGTTAGTATGCATCCCCAACGAAGTAAGGATGTGGAATGATTGGTTAGGGTGGAATTGAGAGTGGACAGTTTGAATATTAGAAGTATAAATGGACTTGGGGAGGAAAATTGAGATTAAAGGTACTAAGGCCGCCTTCAAACGATGGAAACCTAATATTCGTGATGTATTTAAGCAGTCAACTATTTTCAAATGGTAAGAGTTGTCGATTGCAGTTAAAAAATATGATTAGTGTTTCATAATATCAGTAGTTAATGGTTTAATTAAGAATACTGCCTACCTTCGGACCCAATTTTTTTTATTAAAACTAATTTTTGTAACAAGTTGAGTGTTTCTAGGAAGAAAAATAAAAAAATATGTAAATGCATAAAACATTTTAAATAAATATTGTATTTTTAGAAAAATTGGTTGTTTTCAAGGAAATTTTACCAAATTTTTACTAAAACGATTAACACTGTATAAAAATTTCTAATACAGTTATCACAATTTTCTTTATACACAACATACAAATTAGGGTGATCTTCAAAATGAACCAAAATCTAAGAGAAATATTAAAATACAAAAAAAAAATTACAGACAATTATACATAATAATATAAAAATGAAGTTTTTTCTTTATAAAGACTACCCCTAAATGAAAAAAAATATTTAACCTACAACAAAACTTATGGTCCACTTTATGAAAAATAGTATAATAAACATTCCCACGAAATTTCAAAACGTTATCTGGTTTGGTTCTTAACATCTCATGTATCTGGCAAAGAGTTTCTTTTGAAAACATAATTTTGAGAAAAACTCATTTAAAGTTTTATCTTACTGCCCGTTTGCATAGAGTGATGTTTTTTTAAAATTTCTACAACTTTACTTCTATTTCGCGTAAAGGAAAAAGAAAAACTGTTTGGGAAAGAAAAATGCTCAAACTATAAGATTTTGAAATAAAAAAAAATGCCTTATGTAGACGAAAAACATTTTCAAGGTAGGCAGTCACCTTAATCACAATGAGCATCATTTATGAGCATCAGGTTGTAGTTGTGTATATACAAATTGTGACGAATCTGTAGGGAACCTTTCCATTAGTCTTCTTAGGCGTCTTTTTGGGGAATATAAATTAGCGTTTATTTCCAGTCAACTCCAAAAGGATGAACGGGATATGCAAAATAGATAAGGTATTTAAGTCGAGCGTTGTAAGCTAGTAATGGAGATGATGGAAGACTATTGAGCCAGCAACTTTAACCGCAATATTAGAGGATTCCAAGATATTTGAATAGTGTAGAAGAATTGCTGTGATTATAAGGAAGTACCAGAAAGCTGATATAGCCAACGGTAAATATAATTTACTTACGCTTAAAAGAAGCGTCAGTTTAGTCGAGTTAGTTAAAGTAATGAGAGTTAAGAATTCGAGTACGTGTATTTCTCGGACCTCCTATTTCGGCAGACCTTACTTGATTTTGAGCGTAATTATTAATTGGTTGCATCATTCGTAATTTAATTTATTATAAAGGTAAATCCTTTTATTGGACGTAACATAAAAGTATTATATGTTATCAGAGATTTTTTTGAGAAAATTATAATAATAAATAAATAGTATTATTATTCAAAATGGCTCTTAGTGGTTCTTTGCCTCAAATTAATCTTGGTGTTCAAGGTGAGACCCAGGGGGGACTTCACAATTTTATTAAATTCGATAATTTACTTTCTGTTCTATTTTAAGTGTGGTAACTTGTATTTAAAAAATTCCTCAGAAAGTTTATCTTTAGAGTACAAAAGACCAAATAAACACAAATTTCAATCAAAAGGATTTTCACCTTATGTAATAAAAATTATTTTTAATGGACTTTTAAGAATAATTTTTTCATTTAAAATTTTACACTCTTAAAGTATTCCATAAATGTGAGGTTTTTATTTTTAAAATTAGAAAAGAAGAGTTAATTATTAATTTTTTTAGATTAATAATAGTGATTAATTTAAAAAATAAATATTTATATTTTCCTTATAATCTTTTAACAAATATCAAAATAACATTTTTTGAGGGGAAAAAGTTGATAATTTTTTGTAGAAAGGCACAGGGATGCAAAGGTACTTTAAAAAGGGCATTGTTTTATCACTGCGTCAGAGCCTACTGTATATACCTTTTAAGTCTTAAAGTAAAATTTAAAAAAAAAAGCTCTTATGAATGAATTATTTGTAATTATAGTACCACCTTAAGATACATTTCGTTTCCATTTCTAGTCCATTATAAAGAAATAAATATAAAATAAAACGCTTGTGCTGTAAATAATAAGAAGATATAAACTACCTCATTTATTTTCTGTTAGAAAATTAATAAGAAAATTAAATTGCTAATTTTCTTTTTAGCGTCATCTTATCAGTTGTCACCGAGAGATCAAAACAACAATTTAATAACAAGAAGAAAAAGAAAAATTGCGATTCCTTTTTCGTTATCAATTGTTGCGAACATGAGATATGTTTTAAGTGTCTTTCAACGAAGGAATTCAATTAGGGAAGAAAAAAAGTTAAATGAAAAAAAAAAGAATGTTAATAAGTTCCATAAAACTTGTCTTATTCTTAATCAAGCATTCCCCCAAATGGCCAATACGACAAATAAAGATGAACTATTATCGAAATAAAATATGGATGTCAATTGCCAAATAGTCAATTCTCACACAAACAGGTTTTTTCTTAATACTTTTTTTATTTTTTACTCTATTATTTTTTCTATGCGAAGGGGGAAAAATAATGAAAATACAATTTAATGACGGAGGTGAACTAAATGAAAAGCAACTCGTTTTCATAATTCTGAATCGTCGACTAAGCGCGGTTGCCAATTGGGGAAAGCGAAATAACGAAAAAAATAATAAAAGAAAATGAAATCGTAACATAGAAAAAAAAAAGAAATCGTTACTGTCTCGCTGAAAGACAAGCGAATCGCTTGATTAAAAAATTGCTGAATACGGCAGCTTTAGGGGGGATTATTATTATTATTTATTTTTTAATAATATTACATATATATATATATTTGCGTGCGAAATTATGAAGATTTTGAGTGGCATGTCTTTATTCATCCAAACTTAATGAGAATTTTTTTTGGTCACTTGTTCTGTTCATTCGGAACTAGTGATAAATGGTCATCTGGGTGGTCTGACCCGTAAAAAAAAAGCTCAGAACCCAGGCAGAAAGAATGGGGGTGTGAGGCAAAACAAGTGAGAAACTAATTACAAGATATTTGTGTGTTCGAGCATTTGATGGAAAAAGGGACTCCTTTCTGGCTTCAATTGGCAGTCATTTCTTTTGCTCGGCCCTGCTTTCATCTTTTCCGGTTGTCGAACTTGGCGCACATGATGTATTTCTCGCGCCAAGGCTCACCTGCGTGGAAGAGTGGATGGTGTTCAAAATGTGTGCTGGGTTTTTTTTCTAATAGAAAAAGTTATATTTTGTTATGGTTTTATGTTTGTTCTTTAATTAATGAATTTGTATTCTGCTTATAGAGATTTGGAATAAAATTTCCAAAAAGAATAGAATATAATTATTTTTTTAAAATGGGAGAGATTTTAAAACTTTAAGAAAAATTAAGCTAAAACTTGCAGCCAATTGTTTTAAGTAATTTTTTTTGTTTAAAATGAGATAATAGTTAAATTTATGCATTTTAAAATAATTTGTAATATTTTTATGTGTGTAACTCACAATATGTTATGATTTACATTTGAATATTTAAAAAAAAACATTCGATCATTTTTTAATTCTTTAAAGTATAAGTAGCGGTCTCATACAAAGATTTCCAATCTTTTAACTCGATGGAGCCCTTATCTTCTATTTTGTAGCCACTTTAAAATAACATAGATTGTTCATAAAGTTTTAACATTGTAATATATATATATATATATATATATATATATATATATATATATATATATATATATATATATATATACATATATATACATATATATACATATATATATATATATATATATATATATATATACGCATCATATATATACATATATATATACATACATATATATATATATGGCCGGAAGTGAATACATATATATACATATGATATATACATACATACGAACCAAGACGATTATGCCCACGGATATATATATATATATACCTCTTCCTGTTTATATATATATATATATATACTGTTTCTAGAAAACACGTCTTCAAATTCTTGGAACATATATATATAGTCAACTGTTATATATATATATATATACTTCACCTTTCTGGAACATAGGTTTTCAGTTATGCAAATATATGAATTTGTGAAAGTATTTGTTTGAACAATCATATTCAGAATGGTAATAGTAGTCACGACCTTGTTCTTCACAGTATGCGCGATCCAAGAAAAAGTATTTACATAAAAGGTATTATATATAATACCTTTATACCTTTATATATATATATAATATATATATATATAATATATATATATATAATATATATATATAATATATATAATATATATATATATATATATATATATATATATATATATATATATAATACTTTTTATGTAAATACTTCTTTATCGCGCATACTGTGGAACAAGGTCTTGACTACTTCCCCCTGAATATGATTGTTCAAACAAATGTTTTCACAAATTTAATTTTCGGCATTTCAGGGGAGGGGGGAGGATTGAGAGAGGTTTCTCTCACAAAAATTCCGCAAAATTCTGTTTTTCTCTCTCTTCTCCCGTTATTTTTAGTTAAAACTATTTATTAATTGTAAAATACCTGAAGTTTTTTGGTACAAATTATTCTGAATATCAATAAATTCTCTTGTACCCCTGATTATATATTCTATATCACTTTTCTCTTTGATAAATTGTATTTTGAAAAAATTATCGTGTGTTGTTTATTTGCTTTTGTAGTTCTTCACTAAATTTGTATTTCTTAATAACATAAATATAGAAATCAGCGGGATATGCTAACATCCTGAGGATACGGGAAAGTTTCCCTAGAGAAAAAACAGAAAAAGTAATGCATTCGAAAAAGACCGTGCGGAGCCGACCTTGCTGCTAGTAACGTACTAAAATTCGAAATGGAATTTTCTTTTTTCTTAATTAGAAAATGCATTTTGCATAATGACATAAAACTGTTTTTATGAACTTTTTCTTTTAATATACTATTTACATAATGTTATTTATGTAGTAAGATACTTTTTGTTTTGAATTTTAAAAAATGAAATCCTAAATTCGTTACACTAGATATCTTAGGACTCTTACAATGACTTCTTTTCCTTTTTTTTTTTGCATAAAATAACATCAAATAGTTTTTCTGAATTAATATGTTTTTCCTTATATTTTGGAAATTAAAAATTTGGAATTTCGAGGTCAAACTGTTGGAATAAGTTACCTTTGAAACTATACCCTCGCTCCAAATCCCTCATATTACTTCGCACGTACATCAGTTTTCGAATTTTATTTAAGATTGATTCTTAAGAAAAGATTTAACGTAAATAGTAAATATATATCAGAAATAAACCTAAATTTAATAACTTTTTCGTTATGTTCCCAAATTCAGGCTGAAAGAAATGTGTTGGTATAATTGATATTTTTTGAAAGAGTGAACAAACAGAAAAAGCGAAGCAAATACTAACCAAACAATTTAGTAAAAAACATTTTTATTTTGGCAACATCAAATCTCAATCTATTCTTTTTTAAATTACAGTATGATGTTAAGAATCCAGTCATCTCAAGTCCTCTTGATAATCAAAAACATGAAGGTTTTTCATCGCAGATCTAATTCGTTACACTAGATATCTTAGGACTCTTACAATGACTTCTTTTCCTGTTTTTCTTTGCATAAAATAACATCAAATAGTTTTTCTGAATTAATATGTTTTTCCTTATATTTTGGAAATTAAAGATCATCGCAGATCATGGTACGAGGAGAAATATCGGGTCATCTTGATTCCGTATACTTCTCGGACATGGCCAGCTCTCGTCGACACCATTCAATTCATTGGTTTCTACAACTGATCCTTTGACACGAGTTATTTTGTTGTCTTTTCTTGCGGCAATATGCTCTAAGGCATGAAAAATGGCGCTTACAAAGAGAACACATCGAATATTCTGATAACCCTTTTTTTTCTCTTCTCTCGATCACAACGATTGAAAGGTCATTGAGAACTCTACATCATTAAAAACAAAGGCATTATCTGAAACTCAATTAATTTAAGGTCTTACATAACTTATTCCGCGCATGTTGTTAAGTGAGCTTTAGTTTTTCTCTGGATGAACAGGTTTATTAATCAAAATCGGAAAGAGAATCTCGAATTAATAAGGCTTAATTTTGTATCTTTACATCTTATCTAGAAGGATTTACAGAACCGGATTTAATCTTGATAAAGAGGACGGATAAATCCGGCACGTTGTTTTAATATGTTACCGTTTTGTTTGTTCGTTTCGCGGAGATGGAAGTAGTTAATATCTTGGTTGAGAAATTTATCGATAACATCTTTTGAGACTAGTCATATTTATGGCAGAAAAAAAAATGTTTCAGACGTGTTTAATGCAACGAAAGCATGGTTAAAAGTTTTTTATTCGCTAATTTGATGTATTTTTCTTCGCGTGGTGTAATAAAGGTATCAGATCAATTCTTGTTTATGCAGACAATCATATTTTTTGTTCTCACTGGTATTGATATAAAAACACATGCAACTTGATTCTTTTTGAGAAAAACCTTGTCATTTTCTTGCGATGAATATTGTTTGCATTATAATTTTGAATATCGAAATACCATATAGATGCATTAAAGCTGTAGGTAAGTTTAGTGATTTTAAATGGTTGAAAGTTAATGGTACTTGTCTTATTTTGCAATTAAATTTAAAACTTTTAATATTAGCTTTCAAAAATTGGGTTGCAATGATAAAGTTATAAATATTATACAATTATAAATTTAAACATTATAATTTGTTTTTCTTCTCGATTTTTAATGCTATCCTTTTTTTTTTATATAAAATGGGTCCTCGATTTAAAATCAAAATTCTAAAAATGAATCATGTTCCAACGACATTACGTGACAATATTTAGACATACTAAAATTTAATTTATTAAATGCACAAAACGATATTATATTTAAATTTTCAATATTTCGAATCAAAGCATTTCCATGTCTGAGTGAGTGAATATTAACGTCACACTATTCAGCTACTCGAGGGCTTTTGGTGACGGATCTCGTAACTTTGAACCAGGATCAAGTGACGAGGACGACACCTGAGCTGGCATCCCCACTCCTAACTTTTACAGCAACGGGAGGACGTTTGAGTCTCGGCAGATTTAACGTGCATCGGTCCCCTACACTGCGGGTTTTCACCCCGGTGCTAGGCTCGAATTCATGACACGTCGACCGCCGCCCCTCCCTGCCTCTGCCCTATAGAGGGACTGATGCTCGTTAAAACTGCGAAGCCTGCAAGTTCTACCGTTGGCGTGATTAGGAGAGGGGGTGCTTGCTTGAAGTTAGAAAATACGGGGTCAGCCACCCCTCGTGCTGCTTCACAGTGCGACTCACTACGCAATTTCCAAGGAAATTGATTTTACTGAATCGCATATTTTACATTTTATTTACATTATTTTAATAAAAAAAAATACTTCAATACAGCTCAACTTCTGTAAAAAAGGTACCGAATGAACAATTCAAATTGCAATACATGTAATAACGCAGAGATTTCGGAGTGAGCGGGACTCGTATTACAATTCTTTTTTTTTTCTTATATAATCATTCATTTTTTCAGTAAAATGTTTAGTTTCTATGCCATTTAGAGACACAAAAGTATAGCTTCTATGTGTTCCATACTATCTCTAGTAGTCCAATACCCATAAAAATAAATCAAAACAAAGTTATCACTTACCATCAACGAAAGGGACTAGCAAACAAAACAAACAAAAAAAGAAATTTCAGCCAAACAAACGAAACCCTGGAAGATGTTAACACCCGATACTTAACTCAGCCACCTGCTCTTGGCGAGAAACGCAATGAACTTGTCACTTTCAACGCAACGCATTATCAGAAAAACGGAACAATGCGCCAAATAAACAACTTCACTCAACAGGTGCTTTCTTGGAGCATTGTAGCCAATCCAACTCGAATAAATCTATTAAGAAAAAAGGAAATTAATAATAAAAATAAAAATAGAGAAAAGAAACCGTGAGAATTACAGGCGTGAGAACAGAGCCCCTCCTACATATAACAGAGCGGAGGGCATCTTTCTTGGTGCTACAAGACTTCACCACTAATGCAAGGATGGCACTGGCATATTAATAGGGCAGAGAGGAATTCACCGAGGAAGATTTGGAAGCATGATAACAGATTGGGCTGTGTCCCTACCTATCTTGTGATTTATTTTTTACTTATTCTGTTTCATTTTTTAATCGTTTATTTATTTTTCGGCAAGGGTAAGAAAGAAAGAATGGTAATTTTTACTGGACATTTCCTACCAATTAGACAATGGATGGTGGATGAGTTGTGTCGGTAGCCTTTAATTGTTTTTATCTGTAACGATATGATAATTTGCTTTTCGTGTAAGTTGCGAAGCGGAACAACAGTTACGAGTCGCATTTACATAATATTAAGAGTGCTTTTAAATGTTCTAGTATTCATATTTTTTTAAGCTTTGCTTTTATGCTACATATTTTTTTCAATTATTATTATTATTATTTTATAAACTTTTCGTTAATCTATCTCCTGAATCTTATCATGTGAGCTGAAACCTTTAAGCCAGAGATTCTCAACCTTTCTTTTGTCATGGTACACTTCTTACAATTTCATAATTTGGCGGACCACTAACAATAAAGTAATCTTAAAAGAATTTCACTCATCTATAATGAACTATGTAAAATAGTTTATGACAAGAATTTTCAAATTAAACAAATATGTACGGCAAAGACAACAGAATGTTTATTGAGTGTTAAATTAGAATTAATTATAAGAATACATTTAATTCAAAATTTGAGCTGGGTGATTTTTGATAATTTCGTTTATGTTAAGTCTTACACGCAAATAAGATGTAAAAAATTGTAATAATATCTTTGAAGCTTATTTGGCTATTATGAATTAACCACCTCTAATTTTAATCCAAAATGAATTAATTGACCCTTCCAAATGTTTTGAAATTAAATCTCAATTATTACAGAGCGAAATTATATATATATATATATATAGTTCTTCCTCTTCATTCAAAGTTAATTCATATACAGATGTGCCCGTTATTACAAACAAAGAGAGAGAGAATACGCGAATCCAATCATTTTTTTTAAATATTCATCTATCCACGAATGAATAAGTTATATACACCATATTAATTTTTAAAAAACGGCTGAAAGAAGGATTCGGCTTAGGATTTTATTTTTTTTCTCAGAGTATAATTAATAATTTTTTTTAAAAAAAAAAGTGGCACACAAAAAGACACGGCGCAGTAGTTGTGAGAATCGCTGCTCTAAGCGAACCAAATCATAATGTTTGCTAAATATTGAGAGAAAAAGTAGAATTTTCTAAATGAATCAGATTCTTGGCAGGATAGATACCTAAAAGCTTTTTTTTATTAGCTGTGTTCTCAAAAACTTCAAGGACAATAAAAAATGTACCTTTATTGTTTTCCCAAAAGACAAATGTGGATATTTATCGCATTTCCGAAAGATTAATTAGAGATTTACCACAATTTTTGTTGATGAATTAGATACCTAAGGGTATACGTGACAGTTTGTTCTGCTAGAATAAATTTTATTTACTTTGACACGTGCAGCTTACTGGTGAAACAACTAGTTTTACTGAAATGTATGCTTAACTAGAAGATTGATGATTCCTGAACTTGTTTTACATTTTAAAATTTGGGCAAGCTTTATAAGAAATATTGATGTAATAAGTATCTCTCACAGACACCCATTTCATTTGAAAAGGGATATATTAAAACTCAGTAGTACTCCCCCCCATCAATGCAATGGATATTCTACGGGCAACATTTAATTGTTTCAGTGAATGCAGTAAACTCTTTTATGCCACTTAATTCCAAAATAAATTTTGTGAGAGCATTTACTTGTAATCCTTCTCTACATTAAAAATGTTTTTCGTGGTGCTGTAATAAATTATACATTAGCTATAGGTAATAAAAGCATATGATCGTTACAACAGAATAAGGCAAAACCACATTTTGAATGTAAATTTCAGCAATGAGTATGAACAGTTGAATAACTTGTATAATGGGGGTTGGTCCACTGAAAGGCGGACAGGGTATACCCCTTCCCCACCCCCAGTTTTATTTCTTTTAAAAATATGTACATAAATATTTAGTTATAAGCAATAATACTATTTAATCATTTCGTATTTTTTTAATGTAAAAATAGGCTTTTATAGGTTTTTGTTTGTATAAATTAAATGAAACTCTCGCTTGTAAGCGGAATAATGTTGCGTATGCTGCTAATTTTTGAAAAATTAATTTTTTTATGCATAAATAATTTTGAATAACGTATGAGAAATAAGAACCTTTTTATCACTCCTATGACGCTTAATAATTTGGCAGATATATTACCTGTCCTAAATTAAAGCCACGGATAAATGCACGCGGGACTGTCTTAGTTGGAACACTCCAGAATTCCGTTTTTATCTCAATAACAGTTGAATCCTTTTAAGGATTTCGTTCCCATTGTATCTTGACAAATCATGTGAAAGAATTTCGTTCGTCTGTTTAATGTGTAAAATTTATTAAATGATATTAATCATTTTTATGTACACAATATAATGCTTTTTTTCAATTATCGACACGTAAAAACTTGCTCTTAAAACATGTTTGTTAGGATGCCTATAATGTGATTGTTACACCTTGCTAAATGATTAATTTTATAGTATATACGATTCCTTTTTCTCTGGAAGTTTTTTTTTGTATGACGAGGATTTATGTTTAATGTGACATTATTTCAGCAGTGTTTATTTTTTTCATTTGGATAACAATAAAAAAACAAAAGCGTTGGTTTCTTTTCACTAAAAGGACTGACTTTTTGGTTTTAAGCCTAGATGTCAAAGACGGGCAAAAAGTAACTAAAATTTTTGTAAATGGATTTAATTTTATGAAGATATACATTTATAGAAGTTTCATGTTCTTATTAAAAAGGAAATACTTTGCAATTCTGATATTCATCAAGAATTTACTTTCCAAAGCCTTAATTGATTAAAAATGGGTAATAGTTTGAAGCCCATGATAACATACAGTTACTTAACTGGAAATCAATTAATAAAAACAACTGCAAAACATAATTATGATTAAATTTTATTGTTTTATGATGACATTGAAAGGTTCTTTTCAAGACCTTGTTCCACCGTATAACATGATTTGAATGACATAGACTGCTATCAAATGCATTGTTTTAATAAAGATTGATATAATTTATAAATGAGATTCATAATAGATAAATGATAAACATACAAATAATTTGTAATTTATAAAATGAGGTTATATTTTAATTGATTACTGAAAAGTAAGCAGTTTTCATTCCCAAAAAATTTTAATATCTAATGAAATTATTTCAATAAAAAATTTAGAAATTTCATTTGCATTTGAACTTTCAATGCCGTAGCGTAAGTGAGGATTGGAATAAGCAAAGATGAAATGTAAGCAGAAAAGTAATGATAAATAGGTAACAAGCCTGAGCGATACGAAAACGAAGTTGTTTTTCTTGTGGAAATATCAAATATGTGCACAAAGAAGTCAAGAATTTCTTTAGTTTTCCGGTTTAAAAAATGTAAAGTGTTGGTAAATGAACCAGTAATTTAACCACTCATTTTCCAATTGACTTTTGAACAGAATCTCAAACATACCTTTAGAAGAAGAAGAAAAATTTCAAATAATTCAAACATTGTATGTGGTAGAAATAAGTTTCTAACGAACAGCAGAAGTAAGCATGTCCCCACATATCAATGCTCAGGGGGTAAAAATTAAAATTCCATATCCCCACAAGGGCATGAGAACTCTTCCTTGGATTTTCTCGTCTCATGAATAATATATGAAGTAGGAAAAAAACACAGAGAGACGAAGGGTAAGAAAAAATATAATGTAAAAATAAAAGTACCCAGAAAAATTCAAGAGATGTAATATTTGTCCGTAACGCATGGTTGGTTTGGGGATTAATATATCCTATTGAAAAGAGAAAGCAGCATGAAAAAAAGTCTTAAATTTCGCCTGACGAATGGAAAACTGATTGATATGGAATATAAAAGAAAAGTTTTTTTCCCCTCTCTCCATCTCCTACAGTTGATATGATAGTATAGATTAATACGAGTTACATTCGGTACCTCTTCAGTAGCGAGGGAAGTTTTTTAGAAGGATGTTGTGCTGAATTGTGTGGAGTATTATTATATTATATTACATGGCAGAGTTCTCGGCAGAATCCATGCATCGTCTTTCTCCGTTCGGGTTTTTTTTTAAGTGAGTAAGTTTCGACAGAAAGTTCCAGATGGTTCGGCAAATTGTGGCATAATTTTCTGCAGTCTCAATTTAGAAATTTATTCCTTGGTTCTGAAATATCAGTCGATGAGGGTTTTTTTTCCTTTTGTTTTCTCGGTCTTCCGAGCTATTTCATTTATTCCGGAATGAACAATAAAGAATTTGTTTACATGTTTGTTGAAAAAATATCGGAATTCTAAAACTAAAAAAAATTACTTGGAGAATTGTAACTCGCTTTTAATTTTGAGAACTTTGCAACGAGAGATGCTTTGTGAAACATATAAAGAATTTCAGTTTTATGTACAGGTCTAAAATCCTAAAGATTACTTATAAACCGGTAATGTGCGTGTAGAATATCAATCACTGAAAGCAAAGTTAACTCTGACCAATAGTAATGAAAATATAATTTCATTCGCCCTTATCTTTTCATAAATAACTCACATCTGCATTCATTTAACGAAATTTAAATTTATTTGATCGGATCCAGAAAATTTTAATTAAACTGTGAAAATAATTTTAACTTTTAATTTAAAGTTATCTATTAATACTTTAAAAAAATTATACATTATCTATAAGATTTATTAAAGTTCACGCAGTTTTCTATTAATATTTTAAAAACTTCTATATTGTTATCAGATAACTAACTGGTTTCTTTCTGATTTTAAAAAACTAAAAAGCATATACTTTAACAATAGGAAATTATCCTAATGGGAAAAAAAGCCTAAAAGACTTAAGAGTTCCATTGTTTGAGCGTTATCGTAAGAATATTATCTCTCTCATTCTTTTAACAAATAGTCCATAGAATATAAAAGCATTTTTTTCTCAAAGTCAAATGAAATTTTTTTCCTGCATCTAAAAATGTATATATCAGCGGTCGCCAAACCTTCTGACCTCACGGACCGGTATAAATTCATAATTTAAATCCCGCGGACCACTAATTAGATTTTTTTAAGTGTTTAAATATATTTATAAAAAAATTGTAATCTAAGAACTCAATCAATGCATCTTGAGTGAGTGAGTGAGTGAAGATTAACGTCGCACTGTTCAGCTACACGAGGGCTTTTGGCGACGGACCACGTAATTTTGAACCATGGTCAAGTGACGCGGACGACACCTGAGCTGGCACCCCCTCTCCTAACTACCACACCACACCAACGGGAGGACGTTTCAGCTCTCGACAGATTTAGCGTGCATCGCTGCCCTACACTGCGGGTCTTTAGTGGTACTGGGCTCGAACTCGTGACAAAGCCAGCCACGATCCGATGCCTATACCACTCGGCTACCGCGGCCACTCAATGCATCTTGAAACATAACGTGATGAGTAAATATATACCACATTTTTCTGGGGACCAGCGAAATTTCCTCAAGGACAAACCACTTTGGTGACTTCTGATATATATATATATATAATGGATTGATGGAAATGACGAAAGAAATCTTTTACTATATCTGCTCAACTAATGGAATAGAAAAAGTTCTTTTAATAGTAAAATTAAATAAATTAAAAATGAAACTTATCTGAAAACTCAATATAAAAATTAATGGACATTATTCAATTCCCTTCTGTCAACCGAACTGTTGAAGAACTGAAGTCAAAGACGAATAACTAAAAACTACTGTAATAATTTTTTTCGGTCAAATATTTTTTTGAAAAATAGAGCTAAATTATTCAAGGGCAATTTTACAAATAAAAAAAATCGAAAAGGGTAAACGTTTTTAGGACGACAATAATTTGAGTTGTGAACATGTATCAAACTCTTTTTTTTGACAATGTGGAAAATGTAATCCATAAAAAAATATTAATATAAACTTTTGACATCTAGCGTTTTTAATGTTGTTTATATAATTAGATGGGGTGAGATTAGACAAGGTACCTGTAATGAAACGATGGAATGAAAAATTGAACACAATAAAATATAGGAAATTTTGTTAAGAGGTTTATGGTTCACTTCAAAATTACTAAAAAAATCATCTGATATTGAAAAAAAAGCAACATATTCACGGAATGATGATTAGTATTTTAAAAATACAATTCTATAAATTGTTAGTAATTTCTAATAAAAATAACAGTTGAAAACTTTATAAAGTTAGAACATTTAAAGTTTTTTTCGGGTTTAATTAAGAAAAGGAATTGTGTAAGCTAAATGTATCCACTTATCATCTTGATGAATTAGAAATTTATTTATTTTCATTTATATATATTTCTAGTAGATATCCAGTAAAATTGATAAAATGATGTATAAATGCACATATATTTTACGTGTTACATTAATCCAAGTCATTATCAAGTAGTTATAAGTCGTTCTTTTTTTTACAGGGTGGAAGTGTAGAAGATGCAAATAGTTTATTTCCTGGGGATCATAATAGTGTAATAAGAAAAGGTGAGTTTGTACATTCTTTTATTCATCCTTATTTGGATTCTAGCGAAACTGCGTCTAACAGTGTGTTCTTTCAACTTTGTTTACTTTAAGTAGCTTCAGTTTTAGTGCAAAATTCTATTTTCTGAGCATGGTAAAATTTAATTTCTTATAACTGAATATTTTAGGCGTATTAAACAGAAAGAAGTCTTAACTAAAACAAGAAATAAATTTGAGGAGAAAAAATGCTTGCTATGTTTCTTGCCACACATTTTGATGACTCTTCTCCTAATTTCTGAATGCTTGGAATTTATATATATATATATATATATATAAATTGTCTTTTACTATACAATTCCTCTCAAAACTAATGTTATACATGTTTTTAGGAATCTATGCTTACGTAGTTTTAGGAACTTGAAATTTACTCGAAACCTGTACTTACTAACGATAAATATTTAAAACAGAAACAACTAATATGTTATAATTGTATTGTTTTTATTACGAATCCTAAAAAAATGGGAAAAAAACCCTTAAGAAAGGAAACGTGGATTTAAGAAACAGCTGTTGAGACTTGGAGAACAATTGCTTAAAATTCGATACTTGTGAATATTTTTTTAAATAATTGTGATTTTTACACATGTTTTAATAGCATCGAAAATCGTCAAATATGAAAGAAAATTGGAAGTATTCCGTTGTAATATAAATTGTGATGAATCTATTCAAAGTGATAATCTAATATTTTTAATTATATAATAAATCACCCATCAAAGTAAAAAAAAATTACACTTATTTGAAAGATCTTGTTAATTTATTTATTTCCCTTTTAACTTACTTTCAGTTACTTAGGTTATTTTAGAATCCTTTATTTATACAATTTACAACAAACTTGTTGTTATATTAAACTAAAAATTTAGTTATCCACTGAATTATTAACAAAACAGGTTTAAATTTTAAAAAAAATCGATATTCAGGAAAAATAAAAAAAATTCCAAATCATTTATAAAAGGGAAACATTTTAATTTTTTAAATAACATTGGATGCTCTGTTCACAAAAAGTTGTATTTTAATTCATTTTTTTTCATTTCTTATTCAAATTTTATAATTTCCTCGTGTTTTGAAAGATAAAAATCATCTTAACACGCCCCATATTTTCCAGAAAAGAAAAATGGAACAAATTTGCATACACATAATTAAAAATCTACGTTTACTCTTTAGCATTAAGACCAAAAACAAAAAGCAAAGCTTGAAAAAAAAATACAAATTCAAGAACCATTCACATCCTGGCTAGAAATGAATCGCGAATGAGAACATTCCCTCCGGAGGAGGAAAACGAAGCAAAAAAAAAATCTAGAAAATATGATTTATAGAAACATTTTACGACCATTCAACTTTAGAAAAATTCCTTATTTATGAACAGAGGCAGCGGACTACTGTTTATGACACGGCCCTTTGGGGTTCTGCCACTGCTTTTGAATGGATTGTCTTATGCCAGGTCCCCCACTTTGTAAATCGTTCTAATTTTACCCTAGAGTATGCCCATCGTAACGTCTAGGCGGGATCGTAATTTTTCTCCGTTTTGACAATGCTGTATGCATTTGGTGTTTCTCATGCGTTGGTTTCAAATACGTGCAACGCGATTGGTCTGGAATACTAAACATTTTAATTTCATTGTAGCCGTAACCTTAGATATTTCTCATGTTTTGTTTTAGGAAGGATTCACAACTTGAAAGTTTTAAATCGTTGCAATGTCAGTAGAATATGGTTAAATCTTCTTAAATATATAAAATAAGATTTTCACTTCTGAAGGTCTTATACTAAAATTAAGAATGCATTAATGTACAGAAGTTTTATTTTATAAACACTAAGTGATAATGCCCTTTTAATAGTTGGCAATTCTTTTTTTACCAAAAAAAAGGAATAAAAATACACAAAAAAGTTTTTATTATAACTTTTTATACAATTCAGAATTGACTATTTTTACATACACTCGATATTGACATGAAAGATTCTTTGAACACATGATTTCATCCCTGATTCTTTTTTACCTGCATTGTTCTTTATACACGTTTGTTACATCTATCGTGTATGTAAATTTTCACATAAACTTTTTAAAAATATTTATCTTGAACTTCAGAGAGAATTCTTAGTAAGATATATAAAATATTATACTTAATACTGGGGAAAAAGTAAAAAAAATATGATATACACTGCTGGACAATTGCTAAGGACGGATAACACTATCATCCATAGCAACCACAAAATGAAAGGAAGCAAAATGTGGAAAATTAGAATAAGTGCGAGATATTAGTAAGAAGAAGTATGAGTATGCAAATTTTTTTTCAACGTCTGTTCATCACGTGATAGCGTTCAAAAGAGCTTTAAAGGTTTTGACGCGTGTGGACAGTTGTTGTTTCAAGTCAAAGTTTTACAGGAAAGATTTAATAGACGAACTTAAAATTTTTGGCATGCCTTCCCGACATCACATAGATGATTTTATGCGTGGCCGAATTATTGAAAAGATCGAAGAAGGGCGAAAAATAACAGATGTTGCCAGGGAGTTCGACATAGCTCACAGCGTTGTTTCACGGCTGTGGAAGTCATTTAAAACTACTGGAATGTGTAGTAGACGGCACGGGGGAGGTCGTGTTAGAAGTACGACGCCTGCAGAAGACAGATATATCGTCCTATCAGCAAAAAGGAACAGGCGCACCACAGCTCAGCAGGTGGCAAATCAGTTTCTTGCTGCCTCAGGAAAGCAGATCTCCCGAAAAACTGTTGCCAGACGTTTGAGGGGAGGAGGACTATACGCACGCAGACCTGTTGTGTGTGTCCCATTGACCAGACAGCACCGTATTGCCCGTTTGCAATGGTGTCGTGAGCATCACAATTGGACTGAACAGGACTGGGCATGCGTACTATTCTCAGATCAGAGTAGGTTCAGTCTGTCATCGGATTGTAGACGCCAACTGATCTGGCGCGAGAGTGGTACTGCTATCGTCCAGAAAATATCCAGGAAAAGGACCGATATCCGACATGCAGTATCATGGTGTGCGCCGGCATCATGATCAATGGCCGCACGCGCTTACATGTGGCTGCGAATGGGACTATGACGGGCCAACGATACATTGATGAAGTTCTACTTCCTCATGTTCGTCTTTTCCGTGGTGCTGTCGGTGATAAATTTGTTTTTATGGACGACAACGCAACATGTCATCGAACACTCGCTGTTCAGGATTGTCTAGACAGCGAGGGTATTCAAAGTCTCGTATGGCCAGCGCGTTCTCCAGACCCCATTGAAAATGTGTGGGATGCTTTGGGGAGGCAAGTTGCTGGTTGAAACTATCCTCCGACAAACAAGAACACCCTCATCCGTGCACTCACAGAGGAATGGGATAAATTGCCTCAACAGCTGCTGGATAATGTTGTGCAAAGTATGGTACGACGTGTGGAATGTTGCATCACACTCCATGGTGGACATATCCCGTACTGATACCTTTTTTTAAGATGCCTGCTGACTTTTAAATGCATTGTTCCATTTCTCCGTACGCAGATCAAATGAACATTTTTTTTTCTTTCAGATGTTTCACAGCTTTTGTTCTTTCCAGAACAATAAATATTCTTTATTCTAATGTCTGAACAGTGTGGCAACTATATTTTATCCTACTAGGCCTCATGTCTCGCTTAATGTTATGCTACATAGCAATTTGTGATCCGTCCTTAGCAATTGTCCAGCAGTGTATATATGGCTTTAAAAAAAAAAAAAAATTCTTTTCAACACTCATTTCATAAGCTGACAATTAAATTAGTGAAACCAGTAAAACAAAGTTTTAAAAACTATAAAAGATATTGTATCTTTTAAAAACGGTATTTGTTCTTGTTATTTTATACCCCGAAACTAAATAAACCTGCAGAATAAAAATCACTTGGCATGAGAAAGAATGCGACTTAAAAATAAATGAATGTCGTAATATTTGTAAAATATTTAACAGTATTGATTTATCATAAAATAAAAATAAATTATATAAAAATTAAAAACATATTCAAACATAGAAATAAAAATACAGATACATGATTTTGCAGATGCTAGTAAAGCACGCCTGTATTCTAACGCTCTTGCTTGAGGTGACTGCCTATCTTGAAAATGTCGTTTTTCGTCAACATAAGGCATTTTGTTATTTCAAAATCTTATAGTTTGAACATTTTTCTTTCCAAAACAGTTTTTCTTTTTCCTTTAAGCAAAATAGAAATAAAGTTATAGTGATTATAAAAAACATCCCTCTATGTAAAAGGGCAGTAAGATAAAACTTTAAATGAGTTTTTCTCAAAATTATTTTTACAAAAAACCCCTCTTTGCCAGATACATGATATGTTAAGAACCAAACCAGATAACGTTTTGAAATTTTTTGTTGGGAATGTTAATTATACTGCTTTTCATAAATTGAACCATAAGTTTTTTTGTAGGTTAAATATTTTTTTTCATTTAGGGTAGTTTTTATAAAGCAAAAATTCATTTTTATATATTGTGTATAATTGTCTGTAATTTTTTTGTATTTTGATATTTCTCTTTGATTTTGGCTCATTGTGAAGAGCATCATAATATGTAAGTTGTGTATAAAGAGAATTATGACATATATATATATATATATATATATATATATATATAATTGTATTAAAAATTTTTATGCAGTTGTAATCGTTTTAGTAAAAATTTGGTAATATTTCCTTGAAAACAACCAATTTTTCTAAAAGTACAATATTTATTTAAAAATTTTATGTATTTTCAATTTTTTTTAATTTTTATTTTTCTTCCTAAAAACACTCACTTCGTTTCAAAAATTTGTTTTTATAAAAAAACTGGGTGCGAAGGTAGGCAGTCACCTTAAGGAGTTATATTGTATTTAGTGTTAAAATAATGTTAAGGGGAAAAAAAACTGAGCTTTTAAGAAACATTTTGTGTGAACAAAAATTCCCTTTTTTCCCTACAAGCTGCCGAATGGAACTATGGTCGTATGTGGGAAACACAATGTAGGGGTGAGTATGAAAAATGCAAAGGAAAAATACAGTTTATTTCCTTTTACACAAACATATATGTTTTTTTATTTAAGTGTAGAAGAATAGTACACTATTGCAATTGTGTAAAATCATCCACAATTGTTTTTCTAAAATTACAAAATTTCCTGCACATTTTTTTAGATAGATAATTTTCTTAATTTCCTATTTCTGTGCATGACTTCAAATGCTTAATTCTGAGACTCTTATATATATATATATATATATATATATATATATATATATATATATATATATATATATATATATATATATATATATATATATATATATATATATATATATATATATATATTCATAATGTCTAAATGCCTTTGTCTATTTTTAGTAAAATACATGCATATTATATCATATATAATATGTATTATATATATATATATTTAAATTAAAAAATATTTTTGTTATTATGTTTCCTTTAATCTATTGTGTAATAAAACTTATGAATCACCTTTAATATACAATTGAATTTATTAGAGACTTTTGTTTACTTGTATTTTATTTCTAAATTGCTGTAGTTATAAGTTACTAAGCTTGCTATCGCCATAATAAATAAAATAAATAAATCTTTTGGTCTTTCCTATTTTTTTATTTAAAATTGTTTGCTTTTAGAATAAATGGAGTATAATTTTACAACCTCCATTATTATCAAACGTTAAATTCAACAAACGAAACTAATTCAAATCTTTATAGAAACGATATTTAAATGAAAATAAATTCAGAGACTAAAGCTTATTTAATAAATGATTACTCTAAAAATTTAGTAAATAAAAACAAAACTTAAACAGACCAAGATTTCTTTACACGATTCTTTTGTTTTTGAAAAATATGAGAGGCAAGCCTACTAACTTTCGCATCAGCTGCACGAATTTTCAATATGTGAGACACTTTGATGTTACATAAACAATCCCAACAAAGCAAATAATTTTATGTTTGATCCTTGTCTCCGCATGCATACTATCCACGCAGTTTGCTAAGTGGACTTTGATTTATTTTAATCGCCAAGTTTTACAACAGATTCGTTTTAATATTCAAGACAACTTTTGCAATCACAGCACTCACATTTAAAATTGATGATGTTTAAAATTAGAAACCCAACACTTATAAAAAACGAATCCATTTATTTTTGCGTGGGCTTTACATCAAATATTATCTGTACTGCAGCGAGATCCCGGAAAGTTTTGAATGACAAGGTCCTGCTTTTCGCTGTTTTACTAATAGAAACCTTTGACTTCGGTTGTGTCAAATTATTCTTTGACTCATAAGCTTTTGTAGCCTTACGTTTATCGACTTTCTATAAAGTCCCTTTCCAGAATCAAACATTTATTCCTCAAAAAAATAAAAGTTGTTAAAATCATCAGTGGGTTTGACGACTTTGGTTGCTGCGTCAAGTGGGTCTGACGATTTTGATTTTTGCGTCAAGCAGGTCTGACAATTTTGGTTGCTGCGTCAAGTGGGTTTGACGACAAAGATTGCTCTTGTTTCAGGTAGATGGCTCCCCGGCCGATCAGAAAAAAGTTTGCCTTTTTTATTAACTCAGCCAAGGTTACCAAAGTGCAGTAGCTTATCCATAGAACACAACTCGCCAAGCGAGCATCCGTAGCTGTGTAACATAACCACTACACAAAAGTGACCCCCCTGTTCGGTGACTGTTACTGACCCAATTCGAAGTGTTTAGGTAGCATAGGTGTCTCGTAGATTGATGTATGTTGTTGTGTGGCGCACCGGGTGACAGTTGTTGTGAGTGACAATTGTGGTCTGGTGTCCGTCAGGCATCAAACCGAGGAACAGTGACAATCATAAAGAAATGGTCATCACAGGCGTGACGTCCCCCACCGACGTTTTCTGCTCCGTGCCCGGACGACTTTCCCTCCTCAGCTCTACATCCAAGTACAAGGTCACAGTGGGGGAAGTCCAGAGAAGGCTCTCGCCCCCCGAATGCCTCAACGCTTCGCTTCTAGGAGGAGTCCTCAGGAGGTAAGTCATGTCCTTTAATTCATTTGTAATCTGCATTCTGGTTTTAATGAATGAATCGTGTAGTAACGTCTCACTTATGAAAAGCACGAGACTATTGGCAATGAACCTTAAAATTTTGAGCCATGGTCAAGAAAGGTGAATGGCAGCTGAGTTGGCACTCCCTCTCCAAGCTCCCAAACCACGTTAACCCTTTAAGTGCTGACTAAAAGTAACGCGATTCACTCATCAATGCCACCGTTTCTCACATAGGCACGCGTATACAATGTATTGGGTGGCCACACAAATCAGCAAATTTTTCTCTGATATCCTTCCCCAATACTGTCAAGGTCATTTTTATTTATTTTGCACTTTAAAGTCTTCTGAATAGTTTTAGTGATAGCAGTACATTGTGAAAATAATTATATTTTGGTAGTGCGTATGTATATAAGTCCGGGGCGACGAGAGACGAAAATATACGCTGGCAGTAGAATATTTTTAATAGCTTTCAACTAAATTTGCATGTGCTATAGACATTTCATAAATATCCATTTCAATGTTACAACCTTTCGAAAATTGCTTTCCGACCCATATAGGTTACATAGGAAACTGGGGTGAAGTATATTTTACTACAAATAGCAGTACACTGTCATTGCACTGGAAGCTGCCGCAGGCGATCGGAGCTTGTGTATGGTCGAGTTATGGATTCGAATGCAGTTATCACTAAAAACCTCCTGTGTAGAGGACATTAATTCTGCTGGGGCTCTCGAGTTGGTGTGGTTTGGAGAGCTCGGGTGTCATCCAAGTGACATGGCCACAAATTAAAATTCCAACTTTTGTTTTGAATAGCTCTCGTGTTTTTTTAAGTGCGACAATAACCAATTAATTAATCTCGCACCGCACAGTAGTAAATCTGTGACTGGTGTTGCAATTAAGATACAGGGTGTTCCAAAAATAAAAATCAATTTCCATGTAAACACTAATTTCTCTCACATGTGCGTTTGAAGACTCTCTTTCATCAAAACAAAGAACAGCCATCGTTTCCTTGAAACTGGGTAGTATAACATATGAAGAGCTGTCAGCTGAAAAACAACCCCCCCTCCCCACAAGAGCGCATGCCAGGGTACTTGTGAACAAACTGAGGTAATGTCTCTGGATGGTATCGCCAGATGTTGAAGATCGTCACTCTACCCATTCGCCTGAATTTGTTCACAAGTATCTGGATATGGATCCTTGTTGGTGGCTATTTTCCGTATTTTCGCTGCTTCATATGTCTTGCCACCCAGTTTCCAGGAAGCGATTGCTATTTTTTTCTCCTAAGGCAGCGTTTCTCACACTAGGGGGCGCGCCTCCCTTGGGGGCGTGATAACTCTACGAGGGGGGCGCGAGCTAATTGAAAAGTCGAAAACAGAAGATTATTTTTAAAAAAATTATTACTTTACTGAAAGTAAACAAACAAAATACATTCTGACATAATAAAAAATAAAATACACATCTACACTAATATATTACACTTATAAATGTATCAGTGGATTTACTGATTAATTTAAGAATACCAAGTTAAGAACAAGTTTACTAATTACCAGTGATCCCCCCCCATGGGATTGTCATATAAAAACTTATACAAAAATTAACACTTATCTTGATAATTTGTACCGTTTACAATAAAACCCTTAAATGTCGATTAAAAATTACGCAATTCGCTTCCTAATGCCAACCGTTTTCCATGTAGGCATGCGTAAGGGATGTATTGGAGGGGAGGAATAAAGAAGCAAAAATAAATCTGAAATAAGTAAATCCTTCGTAAGTATTGTCAAAGTACCTTTATAGCATTCCAAAGGCTTGGGAATAATTTTATGGATAGCAGTACGCAGAAAAGATCGTACTTCGGAAAGACGTATATATACGTCCTGGAAAATTACGTTTATATACGCCGGTGGCACTTGAGAAGTTAAAGTTGTATCGTAGTTTTAGCATCAAAGTATAGTACTATTGAATTCAATTCATTGTTATTGTATGAGGGGGGCGCGATGAAAATTAGGATTGAATATTGGATCGCAAGTATTGAACCTTTGGGAAGCATTTTTCTAAGGAGAGAATTTCTTTAAACACCTGCAAAAGAAATCAATACATTAATGTTTTCATAAAAATGGATCGATATTTTTGGAACACCCTGTATACCCCCTTTTCGTTGAGGTCAATCCGTTTTAACCCTGCCATGCTTCCAATTTCTTTTTCTATTTGGATATCCCCCGAATTATAGTCTGGAATTATTTTTTCAATTTATAATAACTAAATGAAATTGCAGATGGTGCAGTGGTAGTTTTATTTCTTCATAGAGAGTGATTTTATTGTGAATTCTGTTTCCTTCCACAACAGCATATGTCTTTCCCAAGATTAAAAAATGAAAATTTCATTCTCTATTTTTTACTTAAAAGAATTTTTCCAGTAATATTGAAAATATCAGGTTAGAGTATTTATCCATTGCATTTATGATTTTGGAGTGGTAAATATTGGAACAACTTTTTTCTTATTTCACAGTTGACACTGCTTGAAATACTCGTAATCTGGAAATTTTTAGAAATTGACAATGACAATTGATATGATAAAATGATAACAGTAACTGTATTTAGTTCTTAAATTGCTTTTATAACATTCCAATTTTGATCTTTGGACATTTAAAAATAACTAAAATCCCCACACTTAAGTACACAAGCTCTCTCTCTCTCTCTCTCTTTCTTTTATTTTCACAAGTTTTTACTCAACCCGTTATTTCTGAAATAAAATCATGAAATTTTCTCTCAATCACTGCATCAACTTCACCAAATTGCTAATACATCTGTGTTTATCCGCATTTAGACAAAAAATATGTTGGCTATTTATCAATACAAGGCGTTTAAAATCTGAAACGACTATTTTTTTAAAAGCTAATGATGTATTCTTTGTGCATCTTTTCTAAACATATGTTCTAACAATGATATGAAAGACATCCATTTTGTAATGCATATGAATGTTAATGCTAATTCATGATATTATGTCATCGCAAGATCATATATTCATCTTGCTGGATAAAATATGAATGCATATCATTAAAAGCAATCATTTAGAACGGCATATTTTAAAATCTAACGTGATAGGAATAATTAACTCATTTTATGCAGTACACTTTTTTTGGGTAGTACATAAATATGTAATATTATTTATGCATGCTTATTTTAATGTAAATATATGCAAGAACTGAAATAAGTAGCCCATTTTTTCGTAATTATTAGTATGCTATTTAACAAAAAATTATTTGAAAATGTTCTGATTAATTCAAGTTTTTAGTTATATTCTTTATGTTTCCTTTTTGTCGAATGATTTCATATATTTTTTATTCTATTCAAGGTGATAGAATATTTTAAAAATTCTTATCGTAAGTGTGTAGAATAGCAATATTGAGAAAACTCTCAGGATATGGTTTTAAATAATTTATCAAACACAAATATCATTCCAAGCAGAGCAGAATGCAGTATATAATTACTACTTGTGTTCTCGCATCGTTTGTCTACAAGAAAATAATGTGCGATACAGAATTTTAACAATGATTTTACTTATTTTCAGGTTTTTGTCTTATTGATTCAAAAGGAATTATTTTTACTTAAAATATTTGAATTTATATAATAAGATATACATGTTTATAGAAAGTATGTTTTGCATCAGTTTTCATGATGATTTTGTGGTGTAGTGTTTGCTGTACATTTTCACGGCTTCTATTATTGCATATTTAAAGGTGCTAGATCCATAAAACTTTCTTAACCCCACTTTACTGTCCGCAGTCAAAAATATAATATTCCGTTTAATTTTGCTCTATTTGACCCATTTTCTTGAAGATCTTGGTTTTTAAGGTATTTCTTTGTGGAAAAGGGATTCATCTTAGAATTAATATAAATTTGAATGAAATCTAGATGATTGTGCTATTTCTGAAAACTGTAATGCATATTTATTGAAAAAGCATATATATATATATATATATATATATATATATATATATATATATATATATATATATATTATTTGTGAAATTTTGTATAACTATGAATACGAATAATTCTGAATAAAATAAGTTAAAGTGTGATTAGTTAATAAAATATATCCAAATAGTTCGCAACGGAATATTTCGAGTATAGTTTTAAAATGAAAATAAAATTACATCATGAAGCTGGAGTGTTCTCCCTTTTTGGCCGTCTCTATCTAGAGACACAGGCTGAATCTAAATGCTGGTAACAGTTAAAATTCCTTCTTGATTTAATATGAATCTTTAAAAACTATAAAATTTCTGTCTAAATTGTAGTATCTATTTAAAATTTATTATTACTTCTTGATAAAATAGTGTTTGAAGCATCAAAGGCAACTTTACAGCTTCAAAAAATTTCTTGATTTGTAATGATATTGAGGTTAAATCTTAATTTCAAATTTAAATGTCATACTTCTTGTATCATATTTACCCGTTTTAAATTAAAATTATTTATGGAAATTTGAAATTTTAGGGAATTCTTTAGATAAGATTTTATAATTTTTGGAATCGTGCCGTATTAAAATTTGTTTCAGGCCTTTAAATCTGTTTTTAAGATAGCTGAACACATTGAAATGACCAAATTCAGTCAAAACATATATATATATAGAATGTATATATATATATATATATATATATATATATATATATAATTTTATTGGATAGATCTTTTTGCTTTACAAAGCATACTTTGATTTGTTTCTACGCTACCAAGAGAGGCCAATTTACAATTAATTTTATAAATTAGAAAAGCCGGAAATGGGTCTTCAATTTAAGAAAAATAAAGGAAATGCTGTAAATTATTTGTTATATTTACGAAAATTAATTTACGTAAATAATTTACGGCATTTTTTAAATTGTTCAAAATCTCTCATGGCGAATCTGATAACTAAAAATGTTGTAAATGTATTTCTATAAAACTTTTTGAATCTGATATTTAGCATTTTCTATAGAACGCAGTAAATTATTTCTTATAGTATGAATTGTTTTTGAGTTAGGGCGTGATATTTAAATAATGGTCTCATAAAGATTGCCACATTTCTTATAATATTTTCTCGATTTCTAAAATTTTAAAATTTTAATGAAACTTTCAAATTTTAGTACGTTCTCTAGAAAGATGCATCTAATTTGTTTTAATAATACTATTACTGATATAAGTTTATTACTTTTTTCTCTAATTGCTTTGAAGTTTTTCAAAAATATTGCTGAAATTTCACTTGTAATTGTGATTTTTGTAAAATTTAGATTTTTTAAAAAATATTGATATATATGTTTATATTATTTTAAATATTGTAATATTAGTATTTATTGGTATGTATTCCTCTAAAAAGCATTTATAATGCTGTAGTGTGCTATTTTTTTTTAAAAAAAGTACTCTTAACGCGTTCGGGTACTGAATTTCCTTATCAATGAACTTTTTCTTTCACATTTCCGATCTATCTGGACAATAAATTCTTTTCGGTTCACCTTACGTGACTTCAGAAGTCCCACTTCTTCGGCGAGTGGTTAAACAATAAGAAAAGCCACATCTTTCCAAGTAGGAATGCGTTCACCAATAGCCCGTGCGGAGATGCGTTTAGGAGATATCCAACGTTTCACGCACTGGTGCGGATTCATAAGTGTCTTTTTCCCTATCATCGCATACCTGTGCGGCAACATCGAATGAAGAGGACCATGACATTGATAAGTATCGCCTGATGCACCCCAGAGATCGGATTACTCCATCCCTCACCACCCTCCGAATCATCCTTCTCTGAAAAGTTATTGCATTCCTAAAAGAGTTTCTCTCTCTAAGCCGCCCCTGTTCTTCCAAAGCTTATTAATTCAAACTGCGCCATAACTCCGAGTCAGCCAAATATGAAAAGCTCTTTAGTTTTGGAACGGACATAGACGGATGGAATTCGAACACCAGGAGGAGATTGAAGGTTTTGGAGGAGGGAGGGAGTACATCGGGTTGTGTCTAGCCTTATGGAAGTTCGTGAATACTTTTCGACCAGAGAGAATGCACGATATCTTTTATATGTTTGACTATCTGTTATTAATAGCGACTGGCGATTTGGCGAAATTTACTTTTCGCCAAAGACATAGGGTCGGATGGGTCCCCGAAAGGCAATATGGATCCCTTGTTGTTGTTATTTGTTGTTGTGAAAGTTGCCCAGTAGAATGTTATTAATTTTCCTTCGAACTGGAAGCGGAAGGAATGGGCAAAGGGGCGTGCAGACAATGTTCCATATCCTCAGCGTTGGCGAGAGGGATTCCATCGCGTCAAGGACAGGGCACATTTTTCGAGTGGTCGGTCAAAAGGCGATATTAAGATGGAAAAATTCCTCCTCTTGGAAGTGATATTCAATTTTCTATGGCATTCACTTGGAATAATTGTTCTTCAAAACGAATATTCGGCGGGATGGAAGCGTGCATCGAATCTCGCGGGAGCACTCAACTTCGTGGAATACTTTGCAAGAAAATATTGTTTTGGGTGCTGGAGGCAGAGTGGCTAGATATAAAATCTTTTCATAATGATGCGGATAAATCTTTCAGCTTACAAATATTGAAATTCTTAACGATGAGAATCTAATTGTTTTGCTTTACTTTTCTGCCAGCTGTAGAAAATGCTTCTTGTTTGTTCATGTGGTAATATGTTCGCCCAGATTCTGTAGAAGTGTTTACTGCAAGGTGTAATGCATGTATTAGATGATTTGGCCATTTTCAATTTATTTATAACATTCTAATGTCATTGATAAGATGCATAGAGCATTCTTATTTCAGAATTTCCTTACATTAATAATGATGATTGGAATAACAAAAGGAGGTTGTTTAATTCTTTTTATTTGGCTACTTTAAAAGTAAACAATCATCTTATACCTTGAAGACAATGTATTATATACAAAAACATTTTGGAACCTAAGTCTTTAAATATATTTTAGCTTAGTTTATTTTTCAGGCACATTATCACTGACAGCTCATAATCTTAAGCACCCTTAAGAAATCTTAAAACCCGAAGTTTCTTACGTAAAGAAATTTATATTTCAAATGATTCATGCTTGTGGTTTTCAAGGGATATAGTATATTTGCAATGAATATTATAATGTACTTTTAGCATCCTCTATAGTGGTTAGTGACACAGACTGGTGTGTTGTAGGGCCTGGGTTCAAATCCCAGAAAAGGCATTGATGTTTGTAAACGAAGAGTGCGTGTACGGCATGGGAGCACTCTAAATAGACGTCGAGCCACAAATCCTCTCGTGAGGTTGGTGGTAGGGAAAACATTAGGTTGTGGGGTCAGGTCCCCCACAAAGTGTTCTCCCTCACAGTTGGGAAGGAGCCGAGCCAAAGAGTTCTGTCGCCTGTATGATGATCAAAGCTACGGCTAAAAACAGGCGTAAAAACTAGCCCCTGGCCGGGATGCGTTGCGGGGGCCTTGATCCGATGTTTAGCAACATATAATATAACAACAAAACTTTTAGCATAAAAAAAGAAGAATATAATGTTTACCTCTATAAATGAAGGAAAAAAGCGACTCATTCATCACGAAATCTCCAAAACTACGGCACAACTATGTTACTCCACTGACATGGAAAACTCCTTTGGGAACGAGACTTAGTGTAATAATAGTATTCAACCCTTAAAGAAATACACTCTGTCGCAAAAAAAATATATGCACCCAGAAGAAATTGAGCTACATTCACGAAATTTGGTATGCATGTAGTGTATATGAAAATAAACAAATGATTAAAAATTCAGAACAAAATATCATTTTATTAAGCGGTTACAGCTTGCAAAAAGGTTAAAAATCAGTAAGTAGTAAAGCCACCTCTAGCAGCTATACAAGCCGAAATTCGGCGTGGCATCGATTCAATTAGATCAATTATGACCCCCTGTGGAAGATCCTGCCATAGTCTTTGCATCTGCGCAGTTAATTCTCCTGTATCTCGGGACGGCTGCAGTTGCCTTCCCAACGCGTCCAGACATGCTCTATTGGCGAAAGATCTGGTGACCTGGCAGGCCATGTTAGGACGTCATATCCTTGAAGACATTGTTGGGAGAGTCGCGCAGTATGTGGACGAGCATTATCCTGTTGATAAATGGCACCTGGGCGACTTGATAGTATGGGTAGCACAATCGGCGTTAAAATATCGTCCACGTATCTGCGAGCTGTCAAAGTGCCTTGAAGGACCACTAAAGATGATCGTGTGTCCCAAGAAATTGCTCCCCACACTGTCACACCTTGTGAAATTGCTGTATGCCGCTCGATAATAAATGCCGGATCGGACCGCTGGCCGGTGCGCCTCCAAACACGTGTGCGGTGGTCATCATCACTGAGACTGAATCGGGATTCATCACTGAAGATGACACGTCTCCAGTCTGTCACACTCCAAGTTGCCCGAGGTCGGCAAAAATCCAGTCGACACTGCCTATGATGTGGGGTCAGTGGTAAGCGTCTTAGCGGACGTCGGCTCCTCAAGCCAACTTCGGTCAGTCGTCTCCTTATGGTTTCTCTTGGTGGCACTGGATGTCTGGAAGGAGGTAAGTGGCGTTGAATCGATGCTAGCGACGTTGTTGGTGCCGAAGTGGCCACTCTTCTGATTGCACGATCCTCGCGATCATTTGTGTTCCTGGGACGTCCTGACCCTCCGCGACGGTACACTCTACCTTCTGTGATCCACTGTTGCCAACACCGAGCAACTACCATATCGCTCTGACCGAGGTGGCGGCCGATACGTCTATTCGACCAACCTGCTTCTCTGAGGCCTATTATACGGCCCCTATCAAAGTCCGTCAGCTGCTCGTACTGCCGCCGGTTACGTCTTAGAGGCATCCTAAGTCTCAATATCGTCTATCAAAGTCATCAGATTCGTTTGGATAGCCGTACGGCGCTCGTACTCATGCTTTTAAACTCTCCCAGTTGCGCAACTAATATGCGCATAGCACACTTAGCCTTGTCTCATCGGCTTCGAAATTTTAATCATTTGCATATCTCTTACCAGACTACATTCTTGCCGAGTTTCGTGATTGTAGCTTGATTTCTTCTGGGTGCATATATTTTTTGCGACAGAGTGTATATATAAACTTCGAAATTTATACTTAGCTTTTTCAATTTAAATGAGATATAGTGAAAGCAGTGACTTAAGTGGTAATGTATTAACATGCCGTGAGAATGACAAGCTGTTTTTTTTAAATCGATTGGTTTAATCATTTTTACACAGTTAAATAAATTTATTTAAAAAGACTTATAATTATATAAAATATTTAATAGGAACTTTTTACTTTTTAAAATACAAAACAATTATATATCACTTAATACTTAATATAAAATATTTACATACTATATATTTAATATGAGGTTGGGGAAAAATCCATTATTTTTGCATGAAATTCAAGACTTTATTTAACATGCTTCGGATTGACCGGTTTGGGTCAAATATGTATAGTTTTGCTGTAGCCATTTTAAAGGTAGCTTCATAATGCCTCTATTCTAAAAGTCTTGGTCCTTATTGGCGAAAAACTCTAGTAATAGATTTTCGCAATCTTCTCTTGATCCCAATTTCTTATGACTCAGGAAGTTTTGCAATGCGAAAAAAGGTGGTAATCGCTTGAGGCCAGGTCCGGACTATATAGTGGATGCTTTAAAACTTCCCAACCAAGCTCCTAGAGTTTCTGGCGAGTTACTACAGACGTGTGTGATCCTGGCGCTGTCCTGATGGAACACAACACCTCTTCTGCTGGCCATTTCTGGTCTATGGCTAGTTTCAAACTGTCCAGTTGTTGACAGTAGATTGAATTTAGAGTTTGGCCATACGGAAACAACTCATAATAAATTATTTCTTTCCAGTCCCACCAAATACACAGTAGAACCTTCCTGGCCGTTAGTCCTGGTTTGGCCACCGTTTGAGCTGCTTCCGCGCTTTGACCACGATCGTTTTCGCACAATATTGTAGTACGTGACCCCTTTCTCATCCCCTGCCACCATCCGTTCAAGAAATGGGTCGGTTTCATTCCGTTTGGCCAGGGCTTCGCAGATGGAAATTCGATCCATCATGTCTTTTGGTGTTAATTGTTGTGACACCCAAACATCGAGCTTTTTTTTAAAAATCCAACTTTGCGCAAATGGTTTAAAACTGTTTTATAGTCGATCTTTAGCTCCTGGGCGATACTACGGCAACTAACATGCCGGTCAACTTCGATTATTTCTGCGATTTTATCGACATTTTCGACAACGGGCCTGCCTGTGCGAGGTGCATCTTTAACATCAAAAGTGCCTGATCGGAATCGACGAAACCAAAATTGTACATAATTAACCGTTACAGTATCGGCACTATAAATATCATTCACAATTTCAGCCGCCTGGCTTGCATTTTCGCCTTTATCAAAGAAAAACTGTAAAATGTACCGAATTTTCTCTTTGTTGACTTCCATTTTTAACACCCTGTAACTCACAATTGAATGGACCGAACAAAATACAGAAAAAGATTTTTTTTAGTGTGAAATGTCACCTTGACAACGAGTATAAACTTGAAATTGTTTGATCGATACCTCACGAGATATCGGCACCACAGCCTTCTACCGAAAAAATAATGGATTTCTTTTTCCCCAACCTAATGTTATAATGATATAAAATATTTGTTTCCATTTTAAATATTTTTTTATTTTAAAAATAACCAACTGAATTGAGATTAAAAAAGTAGCTTGTCGCTCGCGTGACTCGAGGCCCATCCAATCGCGCGGTACGCAGATGCATTACCACCTAAGCCACTGCATTCGCTATATCTTATTTAAAGTTTAAAAAAAAAGCTAAGTATACATTTCGAAGGTTATTTTCTACGAATTAACTGTTCATTACTTTGAGGATAGAGCACATTAAAGAAGTATTGTACTATTACACTAAATATCTTCCCCAAATGGCCAGTACGAATGGGTTTGGGGGAAATCGACTCCCCAAAGAGTATTACGGGGAGTTATACATACAAAGAAAAATTTTTGTGTCTAAATTATATCATTTATTTATTTAGACAGTTTCAAAACAGCGACTAGTTAAAAAAAGAAAATATTATCAATTGGATCAAATCGTTCCAAAGTTAGTGTTTAATCTTATGATTTTGAAGTGAAGTGCAGGATTTGTCTGGGAGAGAACTGAATTTTATTTTCGTAATAATAATATTTATGGAATAGAAGTTCACACAGATTATAAGGTTTTTCCTAATAAATTAAAGGAAATCCGTTACAGTAACTTTTAACAGAAAAAGAAATTAAAACTAGTTTTAATAAATTTTTCTCGCGTAAAATTTGGAGATTATTTTAATAAAATTAATAAAAATATATAAACGAAAAAGGATACCCCAAATGCTAACAGATTACACACGTAAAATAAATCAATGGAATACATAAACTACTATTAAACTCAAACCTCACATTTTCGTTGTTAAAGTCAGCCAACTCATTCAGAACCAGCCAATACCGATTGAGCCATAAAGTGGAATTCGAACCGATACATTCTTCCGCAACAAACAAAGCTGCAACAATTTTATATCTTCAACTGTCCGAAAATAATTTAATTTTCTGGCACGTAGCCCACACCAGGAATCATACCCACAGACACTTCCAGGCCTCTATCGGTTCTTGTTCATTACGAACGTGACTTTGTGTTATTTGTCAGTTTTGAATGATCAGGTTCACAGAGGAATTTTCATCGATGAAAATATTATTTTTCATTTTCCGGAATTTCCCCTGCCGATTCGATAGTTGGTACTCTTGCATCGAACTGTCCCCTTTTAAAAGTTATTCTCGTTGTAAGGTCGAGAGAGTTGGATATATTTTCGATGGAAGTAATAGGAATGGATACAACCAAACAGATCTTGCTTGTGTATTGTTTGTATTAGTTTAGTATTCATGAAAATCATAGAGACACATGCAGAATTAAAGTTAGATAAGTCTGAACAGTAAGTGGAATGAAATATATTGATACAAATAATTTCATTCTGACAGGAACCGCTATAAGGCTGGCATTTTTATATTTAGAATGTATTGAGCTGAGATAAAGTCATTCTACAGAGTTTTTAAAACACGTGAAAACGTATTCCACCAGAATACTTATTGGAAGTTAACAAAGTCAAGTTCAAAGTCAGGATATGAGTCATTGTTTAAGTATTCGTAAATCAACATACGAGGACCCATTTCAATAACATTTTCATAATTCTAGAACTATTTCATAGACCCTATAAAACATTTCCAAATAATTCACACATATTTTAAAATTATTGACTTTTAAGAGTTATCGACTTAAGTCTAAAAATATGATACAGGATACAATTTATAGATATGAAACGAATATGAGGAAAACATATTTACACAATTATTTGAAACAAGTAGGATAATTATTCCCATCATATTAAATCTTTGTTAAAAATTAACTTTTTTTAAATAAAATGAATTCATTTTTAGATGATATTTGTTTAATCTATGAAACAGGTTAAAAATGACTAGAGAAAACCAAAGAAACTTTATCAGAATAATCTCTTTATCGATAAAAACTCCTCCAGCGCTGAAAGTTAAGTTTCAAAATTATTCTAAATCAGTATAAGAGTATTCTGCTTGTTTTTAAGAAGGAATCCAAGAAAAGAAATAGGTTAATATATAACGAAGACAAGTCGGCTAGGTGTCTCTTAAAGGTAACGTGCCCGCCTCGTAATCCTAAGGTTGCGGGTTCGATCCTAGCTGGAGTCGATAGATTTTCTGGATGTGAAAATTGTAGGTACGCATATCATATTATTATATGACATGTAAAAGATCCCTTGAATATCAATTGGATTCAGGTGCCGTCTGCAAAAAAAAAATAATAAATAAATAAAGGTAATAAAGAACCTGAATTAAATTAATTCAAAAAATCAATTAATTAGTCAAAATTTGGAAGCGAGAGCCATCACTACAGGGTGACACCCCTCACACTGTAGGGGCTTGTGTGCCGAATACAGCCCATTTGGGGAAAAAGTAATAACCAAGAGAAATTCTAGCAAATTCTTAGAAATAATTTTTCACTGTTTTACAAAAATCCTTCCATAGTTGAATTGCCGAATTTAGCAATCTACAATGAAGTCTTGAAACCCTGCGATCCTTTTATCGAAATGAGTGTATATACATGCAAAGTTCAACATACGAATCCGTAGTAAAATGAAGGGTTCATTGAAAGTTCGTTTCTTACATTTTACATACGCGCAATTCACATTACATTTTAATTTCGCAGTCTTTCCACCGTCGCCAGTTCGCATAGAGTTTGAAAGTACCAGTCTGGGAGAAATATGCCCAAGAATAACATCGGATGATTAAAACTATTCGTATGATGATTGTACAGAACCCGAGTCAAGAAGAAGATGAATTCCCTACCACCCTCCAAGGGTGATGCCCTCGTTCCATGACTTTAAGCGCCCCCCGTGATGTGTTGTATTGACTTGAAATAATTCGAAATTGATTGTCCAGAATAAAGTAAACACACACATAACCTATTTTTCCTAAAAAAAATAGAAAATGTATATTTTGAATGGTGTACTGATTCCATTATTTTCTCTGCATATTTTTTTCATCATTCCATCTCTCATTGGATTTAACCATCCTAATAAGATAGGGTCAAAAATGTGCATTATGTGGTAGTCCTTAAAAAGAGACTGGAATTTAAGTGCTAAAAAATAGAAGAATGCATATATATAAAATTCCTTTTATTGAATGCTCTTTCCTGTTTAAATGAAAAGATTCGAAAATGTATTGAAATATTTCATTACCTTAGAGTAGATGAAACATTGATTCTTGCTAAAATGTAACACAAAATCCATCAGCGATATCATGTTGTATCAATCAAACAGTCTCTGAAGATATAATCAAATGATTCTCTCTTTTGGTTTTTGCGGAAGTTTCTAACAACAGCTTCCCCTTCCATCAGCCAGGTGTGGCGGGAAAATAAACTTTAGGGCCGTGATGTGCGGCGACGTCTTATTTCCCACCGAAAAAGGGATTGACCGTGACAACTGCCCATTACCAAAGGGGTTCAATTTCGGGGCGTCAGGGCGGTCTAAGGTAATAGAAGGAAAGCAATCACCGCCCCACTGAGGATAATGAGGGGTTAGGGAGAGAGAGAAAGAGGGTAAAAAGTGGCCTCTGTGATTTTGTGGATGAGTGCTTTACTGGAGAGACCTGAAAGCGATTGCGTGAAACCGGCTCCTTCCCATTATTTCGTTTGACATGCGCTTTTGGGTCTGGCGGACTGAATTCCGCGTGGAAGGCAGCTGGGCGTAGAAAGAAAACAATTTTTATGGAAAAATCATTGCATGATATAAATTTGTTTCACTCTAATAATTCCAATTACTTTATTTTTATGCTAGGAGAATTTTCTCTTCATTATCTCAAAAAATGGATTTATATAAACGTAGTAGACTTCAAAAGCTCCCCGAATGAGTTTATAACTTAACAAATATTACCAGTTAAGTTTCTGAAAGACATCCTCCTTCGAAATAAGACCCTTGAACAACAGTACACTTTCGCCATAGTAAGTTCATCGAAACATTTCTAGAATCCATTTTTAGCTATGTCCTTTCATTCAGCCTGCGATGCACTTTTAACTTCATCTGCAGATTGAAATGAATGACCCTGCAAGTGACGTGCCAGCTCAAGAAATATTCTGAAGTTTCAGGAAGCGAAATCAGGGGAGTCAGAAGGATGGGGAAAAACAGTTGTTTTTATTTTCACCCCGTCGTTGTTTGGAGAATGTTCTTACATACCATCGCAGGAAACTTTTCAATGTTTTGAGTAGTGTTGGAAATCTATGGACATCCAGAATGTTCATCGTCCTGCCTTTTCTGAAACGTCAATGCCAGTCAAAATCTGGCATATGCGCAAATGTACCACTACCTTAAACAGGCTTCAAGATTTTTTAAGCCACTGTAGCACTTATTTCCACCCAAGCGAACAAGAAACTCGATGTTATTCTCTCCTCAACAAACGCAATTTCTTTCAATCGCCGCCTGCAAAATACGACGTCATGGTGAGCACGTGATTTGGGACAAACTTTCTGAGAGATGGGAAAAATGCAGTGACACAGAAATGTTACTGTAAAGATTTCTCACATTACAGGCTCAGTCCGGGAACTTTTGAATCCTACCTCGTAAATTAATTAAAATTGGAATGCATGAAGAATTTGGATTGGCTCCAGTGATACCGGGTGTCTGAAAAGAATTTCTTAACATTCAAATTTTAATCTATACATATAAATAAAAATGAAGTGTCTGTTTGTAATTTGAAATTAGGATCTTTTTACTAAATTGCATTTAAAGTACATACGATACTTAAATAAAAAATCTATTTAAAATTTTTTTTGTCTGTCTCTCTGTTCCGCCTATTATCTGAAGCGGCTGGGCTGATTTTGACGGAACTTTCACTGGCAGATAGCTGGTGTCATAAGGAGTAACTTAGGCTACTTTTATTTTAGAATAAAATTACGGTTCCGCGAAAATAAAATTAAAACCAATGAGATAGTGAACAATATCCAATTCATATAGGGATTATTTTTATTCAATAGGGATTATTTTATTTCGCGAGCCTTCTATCCCAACGATTTCTAACAGTTGTCAAAATTTTGTTTGATTAGGTTGCTGCCACTCGCGACATTTCCCATTCATGTCCTTTGATCTTAATGATTTTACAGCCCTCACCCCCATCGACAGTGTCAAAGGTCATGCGTCCCTCTCATCCCTTGCTCAACAAAAAACAATGAAAAAATTTAAAAAAAGAAACATCGATGCACAAAGTAAAAGAATACTTAGAGCACGGGTATTTCTTTACGTCAGTGTTTCTCAAACTGTGGGGCGCGAGCATATTGAAAATAAAAAGTTTAAAAAAATAATATTTGGAATGAAGAAAATCAAAATGCTTTTTGACATAATAAAAAATGCACATTTACACTGATATTATTTATATATATCATCCGGTGATCATCAGAAATAAAAGATTCCACTTCCAACGTTCATTAGCTATCTTTGATCCTATAACCAAATGAAAAAAGATATTTTGTTTGCTTTACTGTAATCACACAATGAGAGATTTTTTTTATTACGTTTCTTTTAACTCCTAAAATATTACTTTTGACTATCATATATTTGACCCTCAAACTTACTGGTATGTTTCACTCCATCTGTTTTTCTTTTAGGAAAGTTGTAAATAATATTTTTCTGTTGCTTTTTTTCCATGTGAATGAGTTATATGATATATGGATAAGCATATTGAGTACTTTGAAGGATTATTTGGCCAAGATGAGTATTCTGAAACATAAAATGCATAACGAAAAACTTTTTACGCAATTCTTTTTTAGAACTAATATCCATATGTTTTATTGAATACACTTTTAACACGGGACCGGTCGCGCGAAGTCATGTAAATGTTCATGAAATCGTTAATTCTGGGAAAACTTTTTATTTGTTACCAATGGCCTTGACACAGTATCCTCCAATATGACAGTCTTAATGAGAACTAAAATGAATTTGCCCCATTTCGCTCTCTTTTTTTGGGGGGAGTTGCAAACGTTTTTTTTTTTTACAATCAAGTTCCTAGTTTTGATCGAGTTCCCTGCGCGACCACTTTTGTTCAAAAATATTTTCTATGAACATGCTTTATGACCTTTATTAAGGACACGCAGATTAGGAATATTTTCATTAGTTTTATTGGATTTTTTTCTCAAAAAATCAAAGAAAAATTGTAAAGTCCTTGAAAGTAGGTAAGTATATTTTCTCTTAATTAAATTATTCGCTGGAACTGTGATTTTTATCGTGTGCAGTAAAAATAATTATAAAATAAATTATAGTTTAAAAACAAACTAAAAAAACCCGGTTTATAGTGAATCGAACTAAAAAGTAAAAAAAATAAATATATATATTACTTAAAAGTAACATATACATAATTTAATACTTATCTTGTTAATTTATACGGTTTATAATTATGATCGTATAGTAGCTTTAGCACCCCCCCCCCAAAGTGCATTATTATTGCATTCAATACATTATTATTTGGGGGGGCGATAAAAATTATCATTGAAAATTGGGTCGCCAGTAGTTAAAGTTTGAGAACCACTGCTTTACGTGGAATACATAATTATTAAGTTTTCGTAAACTCTGCGACTTGAATAAATACTTTTTGTTAAATTCCACGTGGACGAAGTCGTGGGTAACAGCTATTTAACATAAAATAAATGCATCAGAAAGTAATACAAACGTATTACACATCCAGATACAAATTATTTACATTATTTTAAGCGTTTATTACACAAAATTTGTAATAATGTGTTACTTTTGCTGAGCAGAAGGAAGGTGTTTTCAAAAATCGACCCACAATAGAGTTACGGGGCGTTATAAATTTTTAAAAATCTTTTTATCAGCTATTATATCTACAGATTACTTACGATTTAGCAAACATGGTTTTTGTTCAGCTGAGATATGCAAGAATTTTTTTTATTTACAATTCACGTAAAATTAACTCTTTAAAAACTTCTTTATCCTTCAGTCTGTATTGTGGGGCTGCGGTAGCCCAGTGGTTAAGGTATCCAACCATGGCATGAGTTCGATCCCAGTACCACTAAAGACCCGCCGTGTAGGGCAGCGATGCACGTTAAATATGTCGAGAGCTGAAACGTCCTCCCGTTGGTGTGGTGTGGTAGTTAGGAGAGGGGGGTGCCAGCTCAGGTGTCTTCCACGTCACTTGACCATGGTTCAAAATTACGTGGTCCGTCGCCAAAAGCCCTCGTGTAGCTGAACAGTGCGACGTTAATTTTAACTCACTCAGTCTGTATTGTTTAAGTTTTCAATTCATCCGTCAGAACAATGGGCATACGAGCTAGTTACTAATAAATAAACAAAGATATTCACTTACGGTGTTTCTGAGTTCCATTAAGGAAATACCAAAGTTTTTCCACAATGAAATGATTTTAATGTGCGCACCTTTGACACGCAACTCTCATCAAGCCCGTTTGTGATTCATTTCATCTAAGCTTCTGCCAAATTTTGGTTCGACACTAAGCCCCATCTCGTCTCAAAATTTTCTATACCACAGATTTTGAAGGTGGAGCTAATCTGAAGTTAAACCTGTGTGTGTACGTGTGTTGCAGATTTCAATTCCATACTAAAACGGGAGAGAAAGCCTTTTTGAAACGAGAAGGTTGCAAAACTTGGACGTTGTATCAACTTGTTTGCATTTTATTTAACAAAAACTTTGAATTTTTTTCTGTATGGAAAACTTTAATCGAAAATCTCTGTTCATTTTTAATTCATTTTTGAAAGCGTACAATACTTTTCATACACTTTATATATTGTCAAATGAATTGTGCAGTTGAAAATATTTCCAAAATTCGAGGGAAAATATTTAGTTAAAAGCCATTCAAACATAAATTAATATAAAAAATTCAGTGCTTATAATAAAGTACACGCTTATAAAAAATTTACACATTCTTAAAATATTTCGTCCCATTTTAAATAACAAGGGATATTTTTTAAGAAAAAAAATGTTCCTTCTAAAAACTTTAGAATGAATATTTTTTTTCAAATGGGCCATTGCAGACCTAGTGCATTCCCCGAGAGTTGGTGTCACTTTAAGAAACTGCACCATATAGGAAGATATAAATCGCCACAATGTAATTATGACCCCAGAGGGAAGCACCTGAGCTCTCGATGCGAATTCGTACCAAGAATTTAATTCTGCCGAGAGCACCCTCAAGCCAAACAAGCACTATGACATGCCGTATAATCATACGACGCTGTCGTTTTCTCGCATCATGAAAATCCACCAGGGTCGGACCCACAACCTCAGGCGTACAAGGCCAGCGATAAACCAACTACGCCACCAAGCCGGCTTAGAATGAATATAAATATACTACTATAATCGTGCGTTGGCTAGGGTACATTCTAATCTTCTATTTGGGTTTCGAATAGCATCTTTTGCTTTAATATCATTACAATTTTGTAAAAACTTGCTATTTTTATATCCTGTTTTTCTGTCGAAAATTAGTTTTTGTACGCATTTTAGATATAATGAGTATATTTCACATTTCTCATGAAGTTGCCGTTGATATAATTTAAATCCATCGATAGCAAATCATATCAAATGGTATGTGACTATTAAAGGACTTTCAATATCGGTTTCCCTCGTGCTGACGCGATTTTATAACGTAAAGTAATTATTTGATATGTTTCTTTCTGTATTAGAGCGAAGTCTAAAAATGGCGGCCGATCTTTAAGAGAGAAGCTGGAGAAGATAGGTCTCAACTTACCTGCTGGCAGGCGGAAAGCGGCCAACGTTACCCTCCTCACATCCCTTGTAGAAGGTAAGCAAACCACAAGAAATAATTCATATAAAATATAATCTCATTTTTATTTTAAATTTATATTAACTACTCTGTAATATTTTTCTAATCAATCACATTATACTATGTAACGCAATAGATCCAAACGTTTTGACACTAATTAGAGTGCTATTAGTTAGATCTGTGGTCACAAACTTTTTTAACCTCTTTTTATAATCAAAACCTGCCCACGGACGCCCAAGACATAAATGCAAAGCATGAAAATCACAAATTACATTTTGTGGAAGAATTATTTATTGAAATTATCACTTTTGTTTAAAAAAATTAATGACTTGGATGAACTTGATGAGATGTTTATGTCCGTCTCAATGTTTGTGAGTAGCAATCGCAAATTCCCACGAGCACCCTTCTTTTTCTTGTTTTTGTGATGAGGTTTTTTTACGGCGCACTGTGTGTGTGTGTGAATCTACGTTCAACCTCATTGGAAGACAGGAAACTAGTCAACAACTTCTGAACCCATAATGCAGGATATAAAATTGGGATCTGTTTTTGTAACTAGAATGTGTAGTATTCTTGTTCAAACATTGGTTCAAGTGGATATTTCAATAAGATGCTCCTGTATCAGTATGGATTCATCTGTGCTTGGGATCCGATTTAGTTCACGCGCAAAAGGGATCAACACTCAGTCGGGAATATCCAAATGAATTATTGTTACTTATTTAAATTTCCATAAAAATAAAAATGCACATCAAATTTTTTTTTATTTTATATTAAAAATTGTTAGGAACCCCTGACATTCTTCAGAGACCCCCAAATCCTAATTTTCCACAGACCCCCTGATTAATATCAGGGACCCCTGGGTCTTAGCGACCACTTTGAGAACCACAGATAATTGTAACTGCATGTTTTTAATGCTTGTTTTTATTCGTTTTTATGAAACATTTTACGAGTGATTAATAGCATAGTTTCCTTGGGGAAATGCATTTTCCCTTTTAGATTGAAATATGTTATTATTAAATGATTAATAACAAAACCCATGCACATTTTCCTTTATATTCATTGAGTCGTTTCATTCAATAAATACAAAATTAAAAATTGATGAAAATTAACTTTTTTTAATTAGAAATTTTAAAAAAATTTGGAGAATATTTCAATATTTAAGTTACATTATTGCAAAACATTTGATAAATATTTTGTGTAATACCATCCAAGTATATAAAAATATGTATAAGACTGATTAAGACAGTGAATATAAAGTAAAATATGTTTGGAATCTTTAACCGTTGCAGTACAGATTAGCAAATACATCGATACAATATTAAAAATATATTTTTAAATGTTTGTGAGTATTTATAAATGAGGAATGTTGCATAAATAAATACGAATCGATTTCAAATAAAATTTTTTGAGACTTCCTCAGATTTAATATCAAAGAAAAAATATTAAAAACACAGGGAGAACCTTTTTGCCAAAAAGAAAAATGACTCTCACACAATAGGTATAAGTTCTTGCGCAGTTATAACATTTTATTCTACGGCCCTTTTTAACCTCAGCAACATTTTAAGGGTGCACAGTTTGTTCTTCAATAAGTACATTAGAAAATATTTAGTGTGAAATGTGCTGGGCATATTTCCGCGTACGAAGGGGGAGAGGGGGAAGGAATTACTTTGAAGAAAATCAAGTAATACATTAAATATATTACTCTCTTTACCTTTATATTCATTTTTGCATTGCTTTGCACAAATTACAGGTTGTATTTTAAAAAATCTGAATTCGGATACCATTTTATAAAATTTTGTTATACTTAGCTTAAAGATAAGTATTTTCGCTTAACTAGAGGTTTTTATTCGAAATGGAAGAAAATATTCCAACCGAATCTTACATTAAAATACTCAACAAAATATGTAGAGCAAAACTTGTTTGTCTGAATTTGGACTTTCCAATTCATTATTAAAATAATATTTAGTTAAAAGAAAATCGCAAATGTACTTTTGCCTACTCCCAGAATCTGCTGATTCACTTCAGTCGCTTCTCCTAATGCTTTCAATTTGCATTCAATCCATACTTAAGGTATGGAAAAACAAAAATTATAAACTTCAAACAACATTTATAAGTTAAGAACAAAAAAAAATCGTATCAAAATAAACTCAGGGTGATACATGAGAGGAGAATTATTTGAGTTGGACATGAACACAGGTGTGTTAATAACTTGGTAAATAAAAGTTTAGTCACTATTAGGGAATGAAGTACAGCTACGATTACAGTTAGTATAAGAAAAAATGTAATAATTATACAATTATTGTTGTTATCAATTCTAATTCTCCTGTCTGACGATGGCATACAAACTCTAAAAGATTATCGACTCTTAGAAAATCCAGCACACGGATATAGGCGTAAAATCCTTGTTTAGAAAGATCCAAACAGCTAACAATATGCTTCGTATTTGTCTGATGCATTTAATATAGAGGTATATATCCTTTCAGAATAGGAGACATTTGATGGGATCATTGAAAATCCAGGCACTATTTCAGAGCTTCTATCGCAGGGGTCAGCAACCCTTCAGCTGTGGCCAATAGAGTTCATTGTGTTACACAGTAAAATATTTTTGAAACAATTCGATTTCCGCTATAATGCACGCAGAGTTAGAGAACAGAGGTCAATAACATAGATATTTACAGTTTTATTATATATTAATTTTGCATCATTCAAAGATATTTATTAATATAAAAATAAACAGCATAAAGTGTAAATATTTCTTCAACAAAATTTTAAAAAATTAAAATTGTACATATTTTATGTACTTTTAAACATATTTATTAAAATAATAGACAACAAGAAATGTAAGTGTTTCCCTTCTTTATAGTTAAATAAAAATTTTAAAGCGAATCTAGTGTTTGCACCGCTCTACTTTCCTATCGCAAAGTTAGGGGTATAATGTATGACTTGCAGTTGTACTCGATTCTGAGCATTCGGTTATTAAACAATTTCTTAGTGGACTCGAAATATTTTTCAAATGAGAAAAGAATTGATCCCATAGATATGTAGAACCAAAAGCGAAAAGCAGAGTACATGCAATTTTCTCTCATTAAACAATTAAATCTCTCCATCAATGATATTCAATAATTTATAAAACAGCTGTAAAGTTAGCTTTTAGATTTTTTTGTAACCCCGTAATTCTAAAAAAGTTTGTTAAATTAAGTTCTTCTCAAATTTATCAACTTCCATCCGCTGGAAAATTGATAAACTTGTTGAGTAGTACCGAGTTCCACAGGTTGCTAACCTTTGCTCTATCGCAACCAAAAGAAAGCGCTGCTTCTCAGTTATATGCGAGAACACACTACTCTATTCTAAGATTGCTCACTCCATAAAAGGGGCATTGAGTCCCTTTAGTCAGTATGTCCACCAAATCATGTCTGTAGACGTCCAGATGAGATGGGATCATCTGCATATAAGTAGCATGAGAGTGAAAAACAGTTTTACCTTGTAAATAGAAGGAAAAAAATAAATACTGATTTTATCTCCAACGATGATCTAATTATTGAGATCTTGAAGTCAGTTGTGACCCTCGGATTAGTTATCAAAACTTCACAATTATTTATTAATACAAGTTTGAGAAATGCAAAGTGAGGCTCTTGCCATTTGGCTTCCGTACGGGCTTCTTAAAAATACGAATTATTCATTAGATTTCACATGCCATAAAGTTAAGTGGTCATAAAAAGACGTAAAAACAAAAGAAAAAAGTTGGAAATAAAAACGGTGTTATAACATAACTTCAGCAGGCTGTTGAATTTTGGTTTTCTTCAAAATTATTCTTTAATTATGGATATGTTTTGTAAGTTTGTTTCGTATAAGGTACTTTTATTGTAAATATCACCAAGTTTGACAAAAACTCGATACATTAAACAAAAAAATTTAAGCTAACAATTTATCTAAAGTTGAATCCTACCAATTTACATTCAGAGTTACGCTACTGTAGCTTAACATTTCAAACTGTGGCCCAGGGGGGACCATATTAACCTTACACGAGTGTATCAAAACTAAAAGTTTTACAAATTTACTGAAAGGAAAATAATTTTGACTTAATAAAAGTAAAATACACATTTATGCCGATATAATATGCTGATCAATGCACCGGTACTGCACAATGTATTGGATCATTCATTTTTTATGAATACTAAGTTGAGGTATCCGACTATGTTCGAAACCGTGATTTTGCAAAAGCGTCTAAATCGATAATATTTATGATATCTAGTTTCACTTAGATTAGAAATGTATATAAAATTGTTTTAAGAATATTATTACAATAAAAAATTATTTAAGTACAATATTTTGACAAAAAATGAACATAGAAATGACCCATTTTCAAAACATTCTCCTTTTGTGAAAAATGCTTCGATTGTAATAATATTTTGCCTGTCTATCAGACCTCTGTACAGAGGCTCAACTAGAATTTTTGAAATATATAACTTAGAAGTGGGTTTATCCATGTTTTACAACAACAGAAAACGCCGATAATTATTTCAATGGGTTGTAACTCTGAAAATAATGGGAATTTTTAAAACAAAATATAGTTCAGACTCTTTGCATAAGTCTTTACTTTATATAAGCAAAATATTATTATTTTAGAAGCATTTTTTTATAAAAGAACATTTTGAAAAAAGGTTATTCTAAGTTAATTTTTTGCCAAACTATTGTATTTAAATAACTTTTTTTTGTAAAATGTCCTTAAAACAATTTTATACGTGTATTCTAATCTAAGTGATACTAAATGTCATGAAAATTATCCATTTAGGCACTTTTTTAAAATCACGGTTCCGAACGTAGTCGGATACCTAATGAAAAAGATTAATAATTACTTCCATGGGATTGTCATGTACAAAATTTAATACTTATGTTGATAATTTCTACGATTTATTATTACAATCATATTGTAGCTTTACGTCAAATACATTAATACCGAATTTAAAACATTGTTAGTGTTTGCAGGGGGGCGTGATGAAAATTATGGTTGAAAATTGGGTCGCAATTATTGAACTATGAGAAGCCCCTTTTTTGGTGTTTATTTCGTCATGCATTCTGATGTAGATTAGCGGCAAATGTTAAACATGAAAGAGGCCTTATGTTGAATTTTAAAGATAAATACTCGTGCATAGAGAAGATAGACATTTCCCCGACTGTTTCGAGTCCACCTAAATGCTTTAATGAAATCATCCGGATTTACGTAAGGTAGAGAGAAACGATGCTCACACAACTATTCAAATGCACTCTTTCGATTCCTATCTCTGGACGTATAATTTATGTCATAATCCAACACCGATTACAAAACGAGCATTGCATGCAAACCTTTTATGATGTAAGACAAGACTTGAAGTTTTCTTATGATCCACACACACATAAGCTTGTTTATAAGAACACAGAATCTGTTCGCGTGTAAAGCGATCCATCATGCCGTTAAGACCGACATGCTTGTTTTTACCAAGGACAGGGGTGTATTTTTTGTGATACCGAACGAAGCTACCGAACGGAAGCCACTCCCTAAAATTCCTTCTGATATTTTCGCTCTTTTTACATCATTTTTCAGAGGCAAAACGGGGATCAAAATTACGAAAAAAAAAAAGGAATGTATTTTCTCGTAAAGGTGGCTTTAATGAACATTTTCCTCAAATTTTAAGGATGTTGTTTCGTCCCGGTGGGCTGGATTCACTGACGCTGATGGATAGCGGAATTTCGTAAAAACTTTATGGAAGCTCGTTTTTTGAAAAATTCTCAGAATATTCCAAATTTTATTGTTATTATTTTTACTTTCTTTGGTAAAAATGAACGATTGTAAGATAATAGCATTCTTTTTTGTGGTAAAGAATTTTAATTTTTTTTTTGTTTGATAAAATAATTTTCACCTTGGGGTTGTGAAAAAAAAATTCTTGGGGTATCTTCATTCCACATTATTTTTGTTCGCCTTCCTGTATTTTTCTTCAAATCAACGGAAATATCTCATACTTGAATTTCTTTTCTATTTTCAAGTGATGGAATGCCTGTGTGTGTGTTTTTTCGTATATTTTTTAAGCTAAAATTTTATCTTATTTCTTTGAAGTAGATGGTATATTAGAGATATACATTGAAATATGTCTAACGCGAAAAAGCTTAAAATGAAATATCGGTTAACACGAAATAATACAACGGTGCCGAAATGCATTTTTTTCTCTTAACACGAAACGATTTCTCTTCTGGGATTGAACAAAATACGGAAATTACCAGTCGGATTGGACTGTTCTATTGAATTATTGGAAGAATTCATTACAGTAGATGATGATAATGTGTATACAGCCCCAATTATGGCAAACAAAGACATTTTGAAATTTGTTCAAAGCTAAAAAAATATCATTGATGCAGATTTCGACGATGACAATGAAATGAATAATGCAGCTCTTGTTCCCACATCATCCGGAATGAATAACGTCATGAAAAGTATAAGCAGTTATTTAGATACATTTAAATGGTGAAATGAATAAAAAAGGACGATATCAAACAATTTGTTGAAGGTTTAATGCTAAAAAGGACAATGCAAATGTATATATATATATATATATATGGGAGACAACAAGGGGTCCAAGACATTTGTCTTTCTTTATATTTATTAAAAACTTAATAAAAATTAATTAAAAAGGTAGCTATTCTAACAGATAGGTTTGAATGATGTGTCCACGGTAACGCCTGCTCGCGCACCTCCGTAGTTCTTTTTCATTTCTCCGCTCTTCTCTAATGTCCAAAAGTTTCTCTAAGTTTTAGTTTGGATTTGCTGCGCCTGCGCGCGAAGACTGCGTTGTCTGCTGACGATTGGATTTCCTGGATGCCACAACCGGCCAACCTGACTGTACGCTGTCCGCAGCGGTACGTATTCCTTTTTTCCTTTTTCATCGAGACCAGAGGAGAATCTGAAACATACAAAAAAAAAGACGGAACAGACAAGGACTATACAACAAATACACAAAGGTTTAAAATATCATAATTCTGCTGAACTGGACAGTTTCTCCATCATGTGAAGGCATCTCTTCGACATCCGGAAGGTTCCACAGGAAAAATTTATTTTGCTATCTTGGGTTTTATCAGATCCATCAGGCATAAGAACGTCTTTTTTAACAAGCTCTTCTTTGCTTGAACGCATTGATATTTTCCTCTCTAGAGTTCTGGACGTCTGTTCAAAACGATCTCTCTTTTTCCTCCGTTTCCACTGCCAAGGCTGGAAGATTTTTCGGAGCATTGCAAACCGTCTTTGTTTAGTCTTCATAGGTGAACAATAATCAAAAACACTCTCTTTTATAATACCTTGTTGTAACCAATCATCAATTTGATCGTTTACCTGTAATTTCTCAGAACAAGATAAACGTCTGGCTCTCTGACACACAGGAATATCATTTTTCAAGTTAATACACATTTTTAACTTAGTACTCTTAATTTTATTACATTTATAATTCTTAATTAGAGAACTCAAATCATTTCTAGTATTAAAGTTTTTAACATATGGCAAATCATAACTAGAGTTTTCTATCACATTTGAAACAGAAACAGCACCTAAAGAGGATTCACTTTCATTCAATAAAACATCGCTCTTTGCGTGGCCTAGTTTCTTTATTTCAGAATATACACTGGGATGTATAATAAATTCTTCGCTCAAGGTCGGTGATATTGCCGTTCGAACACTTAAACCGGGAAAGAGTTGATTAAGAGAAATATTTATGGGTTGAACTTCTACCATACGCTGTTCGCCAAAACATGAGCTTAATGTTATGATTTTTTTCGGATAGTTTGTGCACTCTAATTAGTGAGGAATTTAAAACTGGTATCTGGCAACCTGAATCAATCAAGGCTGTTACGGGCTGATTTTCCACAAAAATGTTTACATATTGAAGCAGTGCGAACTCATCGCTTTTTTGTTTTTCGCTCTCGACTTTGAAAGTATTCGCGTTTTTTTCTATTATGGATGTGGCTGTTAGATTCTTTAAGCTTAAAACGCTTCTCACAGTCTCTTGCGTAATGAGATGAATCACCGCATATATAGCAATTGTTATTTTCTCTTTCAAGATATTGGGGAGAGTTCTCTTTAATCACTGGTTTAAAGTTTCGTGATCTATTTTTAAAGGGGCCTTCAGTATATCCACAAGCAATAGGAATTTCCTTACGTGATCCGTTTTTAGATGAAATATAAATATCGCACTCTTTAGCTAAATCATTAGGCCTAAACCAATCTTCTGCTTCTCGAATGCCAATATAAGTTGCGGTTTCCTTATTTAAAGTTTCAAATAATTTATCAGAAATTATAAGATCACATAGAGATTCAAAGGAATTAACTTTTCTTAACGAACAATAATATTGGAAGTTTGCCGTCATTCTTGCAGCAAATTGGATGTATGTCTCGCCTGATGATTTTACAGCATTTTTAAATGAGTTTAAACACTCGCGAGGGGTTAATTGGAATTCTCTGAGTACTATAGATTTTAGTTTTTCATAGTCATTTAATTCCTCCTTTTTAATATACAATAAGACATTGAGCTCTTTCGCCCAGAAGATTTATTAAAATTTCAGATTTATATTCGTCATTTATTTTCTTGGTTAAAAATGCGCGTTCTAATGATTGGAAGAACAGATTAAAATTTTCAGATCTGGTGGGAACAGGAAGAGATAAAGTTTTAATGCTTTTGATCATATTTTCTATGTTTGTTTCGAACTGTTTCTCTTCGACTTTAGCTGCAGGATTTAAACTTAATGCTTCATTTTTAGCCGTTTGAAGTTCGATTTCTTTTTCTAATTGTGCTAACTGAAGTTTAGCGAGCTCAATTTTCTGTTTTTCTAAAGTTGCCTCTCTTTCGTTTCGCGATACCCTCTCATCTATACAGTTTTGAATTAAAGTTTTAACGAAATCTGGATCGCTTTCAAATGTACTACTGTTCTCAATTTTAGTCTTTAGTTTAGCTATGGTGTCCGTACTCTCCACAGTACCGTCTAGATCCTCAACAACTCTTATGAGATCCTCTAAGAGCGTTTTTATACATTTTAGAAAAAATATGGAAAGATCCTACCTTTTTTTTCTAGCTCCCTTGTTGCTCGCACGTACGATGTATCCAATAATTGAAATCAGTGGAATCAACGTTTTTCTTCACCTCTTCGCAGGTAATATAGTTCCGGTAATTATTAACAGGACACCTCTTCGCAGGTGTTTAGTTGATATAGTTCCAACCTCTACACAGGCGGAATATTCAGGGTTCGATGAAAAAGTCAATTGAAGAAAAACGTTGATTAATAGATCCGGCCTCTACGCAGGCGGAACGAAGTTTAAAAATTCAACCTCTACACAGGTTGAACGAAGTTTCCAAAAAATGGCGGCGCATCTCCTCCACGGACGCTTTTGTTCATGTTCCAAACTTTGATCAAAATCGAAATTTTTTCGATCCCGGCCTCTACACAGGCGGAGTATTCAACCTCTACACAGGTTGAACGAAGTTTCCAAAAAATGGCGGAGCGTCTCCTTCACGGATGCTTTTGTTCATTGTCCATACTTTGTTCAAAATCGAAATTTTATCGATCCCGGCCGAGCCCCCATAATTTGTGGGAGACAACAAGGGGTCTAAGACATTTGTCTTTCTTTATATTTATTAAAAACTAAACAAAAATTAATTAAAAAGGTAGCTATTCTAACAGATAGGTTTGAATGATGTGTCCACGGTAACGCCTGCTCGCGCACCTCCGTAGTTCTTTTTCATTTCTCCGCTCTTCTCTAATGTCCAAAAGTTTCTCTAAGTTTTAGTTTGGATTTGCTGCGCCTGCGCGCGAAGACAGCGTTGTCTGCTGACGATTGGATTTCCTGGATGCCACAACCATATATATATATATATATATATATATATATATATATTATTTTCCAAAGACTCGATAAATATTTTGTTTTTAAAAAACTGGAAATTTTTTTATTTAATTTCATTAAACTCTTGTGAATGTTTTCATTTTATTGACTTTTATTAAATACACATCTATGCAAAAAAAATGTACTGTAATAAACTTTTTGTTAAATATATGTTTTTTTTTTGCAATATTCTTTAACACGAATAAATATTTCAGTCCCTTCCGTTTCGTGTTAAACGATTAGAAAACATTCCTATCCATACAAATGTAGCGTGTTTCATTACTCTTCACAATAGTGCATTAATTAATAATTGGATTCAGTTCTTTCTTACCAAATGCTCTAAACCAGGCAAAGCATTTTTTGCGGCCCGTCAAGACAGAAAACCAAATACAGAGAAAAAGCTTTCTTTGTTTTCTTTCGACATATATGTGAGCAAAATCTTTTCACATGACGTTCACTAATATTAAATAAAAGTGCAAGTTGCCTGTGGCCTTCACTTGCAAAATTTCCCCAATCAATCTCACTCGTTTTTTCAAAAAAATGGTAGAAAGCGTACATTTGTCTCATTCAACTGCTTCTAAAATGAAAGGTTGTTGTAGCTATAGATGATATAAAACTGGTCCAATAAATTGAATAAAACTGTTACTATTTTAACTTATATTAAATGAATTTTATGTTACAATTAATACCTTTTCCTGCTATGTAAAAAGTTAATGTATCCAATCATTTAAAGAATTTGCGGCTCTCCACTTCCACGATGCTGAAGAAATTGCACGCTATTGAAGTTAACGCATATTTAAGTTTCTTTTGTGCTTAGCTTTTTAAAAAGCGTTCTGACTAAAGTTACAAATTTTCAAAGATGTTATCTCATTTTTATGGAATTCATTTAATAAGGAATTTTTACTTATGAAATGTCTAATATGGGTGGATTAACCAAAATATATACCTTTTAGTAATAAATATGCAATGATTTCCACTTTCATACTCATTGCTGAAAAATTTAATTCAATGACGTAAATTGTTTAAAATTGCGGCAGTTGTACATCCGAAATTATCAAAAAATGAATACCATGGTCATTTCTTTCTTTGAGAGTAAATGAGTACTTTTAATACATGTATCGAATAAATTCTAAATCACCTATGGTGACAGGTTCATTATAAAAATATTAATTTTGTAAGGAAATAATTATTCTTTTGCTTGGAAGCATAGAGAGAAGCCTTGAAAATGGATAAAAAAATAATTTCATTCATGTGCATGGCGCTATTTAAATTATTTGGTGCATTACGTTGACCCGGGGACAACAAAGAAGAGCAGCATTTGCTCTGTGTTAGCGATATTTTTATCTATAGACTCGTATATGAAATTAAACCATTTGAGAAAGAGGTCAACAACATTATAGTTAATTTCAGGTACAATCAATAAGATTTTCTTTTTTTCTAATAAACGTATCTGAAAAATTACAATAAAATTAAGTGAATTTATTATTGAGAAATATCACGGGATTTTAATTTATTAAAGATAAACAATAATAATGTAAATGGACTGGCATTAAGGTATCCGACTACGTTTCGAACCGTGATTTTGCAAAAGCGTACAAACGAATATTTTTTAACTTTTCAGTGCCACTTAGATTAGAATTCCCGTTTAAAATTGTTTAATGAATATTATTATAATAAAAAATTATTTAAATTTAAATGCAATATTTTGGTAAAAAGCATAAAATTACTATTTTCAAGACATTCTCCTATTATGGAAAACGCTTCTATATTAATAATATTTTGCCTATATATAGCTCGGATTTCTGCGTAGAATCTGAACAAGGATTTTCGAAATATATAACTTAGAAGTGGATTTATACATATCTTAATACATCAGAGTAGAGGAATTTTTACAAAAAAAACACTGATAATTATTTTAAATAGTAGTAACTCTGAAAATAATGTGAATTTTTCAAAATCTTCTACAGTTCAGGCTCTCTGGGGAAGTCTTAGTTATATGTAAGCAAAATATTTTTATTATAGAAGCATTTTTCATAAAAGGAGAATGTTTTGCAAAGAAGTAATCCTAAGTTCCTTTTGTGCCAAAATATTGCATTTAAATAATTTTCAATATAATAACCCATTAAACTCATTTTATGCGTGTAATCTATTTTAATTGACATTAAATATTAAAAAAAGTATTCGTTTGCATGCTTTTGTAAAATCACTGTTCCGAACGTGTGGGATACCTTAAATGAAATGTTTTAAGCGATGTTTCTTCTCAATCAAATATAGTAACGCAATTTTTTAAAAAAATATTAACTATTTTTTACACAATAATGCATGATGGTCTGAAAACACTTATCAATTTATTATTTTTGAATATAAGCAACTGATTTGATAAGCTTATGTTATGCACGTGTAAGTAATGCTTTGAGACTGTGTGTGTGTGTGATGCACAGCATTGGGAACTGTCAGAAATAAATTGTTATTCGCATCTCTACTCTTCTGGAATCTCCGAAGAATCAGTGTTAGCGTACATAAAAACCATTTGTCTAGTTGAAACGTTTTGACGGAACTGCAAAGCATTTGCAGCCATGCACACTTTTTCAAATAATTATTTCTTATAGGTGAAGCAATCCATTTAGCCAGAGACTTTGGCTACGTGTGTGAAACTGAGTTCCCATCCCGCCAAGTTGGTGAATTCCTTTGCCGAAACCACAGTGATCCAAGTGAGCTGTACAGGAGAAAAGAACTCTTCCTAGCCACAAAGTAAGGATTTTGTATTTCGTGATATTTATGCATTTTCAGTGATATGTTGTCCTCAACTAAGCGAAAGGAGGATCTAGTTTATAGTCACATTTTTATAAATGATTACGAGATGAATGTTACATTTTAACCCTTTATCTACCGCATTATGATTTACTGCAGTTTTTTTTCATGCAATTTTTTTTTAATCAATACATTGAAAATTAAGGGATGTACATAAACAAAATATTCAACTTTGGGAAATTTAATCCACTAGAGTTAATTAATTAATTAAAGATATTCAACTGTAAAATTAGTTTATACACACTGTTCATTTAAAATCAATAGTCAAATCGTTTTCTAAGGTCTTCATTAACATACAAAAAAATAAGGCCCTTACTTTTTGACATTAACTATTTTTTGGAACAAAAATGACAACCTTCGCAATCCGCTGAAAATGCAGTTTCTGCTATAAAGCAATTGGCCTTCCCCGCTAAAATACTCATCATAGAACACGTACTGCCATCTATCTAGGCAGATTGGATTTCAAAGAATATTCCTGCTAAGTATTGTCTGAATATTCGTAAAAATGGCTATTCTATATAATTTTAAAGTGAGTGGTACTTTTAAGTACCTTCGGTAGATAAAGGGTTAAAATGATTCGATTTCTTGAGTTATCATGTTGTTATAAGAAGAATTGAGAAGTATAACATAGATTCCAAGTCCATAATTCCGTCCAATATATGTATACGTTTTTTTTTCAAATTGAAATTTTACAATGTGTTTTAAAGGACGGATATTTTGCATTTTTTTTCCGGAAAGAAAAATTAATGTTTTTCGAAGCTCACATATTTTTTCTTCGCGAAATTCAAAACGGAGAATTATAATAACGAACTTTAAAAACATTAAAAGCAAACATTTCTAATTCATTATTTTTTTCATTTTCTCGGTGCACGCGAGTCAGAGACATCGGCACAGTTGGATGAATATGGGATAAGTGTTGTTCAAATATTATACTAATGTAACCGATATTATATAATTATTGAGGCTACAGTATTTGAATCTGTTTTCTTCCATTTTAATTTTTTTTCCTCATCAGTTTGGATTAAATAACTACTCTAAAAACGATCCTCTAGTTTTTCCATATGTTTTCAAGTAAACTGGTTAAAAATAAGCCAAATATCGTCATTTACATTATAAACAGCGGCATTTCTTTCGATTTTGCTTTTATGCCTCATAATTCTTTTAAAATCTTTTTGATTATATTCAAAAAATGTCTTTGATAAATATTTTAAGTAATGCCAATTACATTTGTAATTCTTTACCATTTTTCAGACAAATCATGAAAGAATTCGTGGACCTCTTAAATCAAGACCGCTCCCCTCTGTGCAACACAAGACCCCAGAACATTCTAGAACCGAACATTCAGCGACACCTGACACACTTCTCGCTTATAACGCACGGTTTCGGTAGCCCGGCCATAGTCGCCGCTCTGACTGCGGTCCAAAACTTCATGAACGAGTCCCTCAAGTACCTCGAAAAACAACTGAACAACTACCAGACCTCAGGGTCGACACACGTCCCCGGGGTGGACACTAAAAAAGAGGACCAGAAGAAATGACGGTGATCGTTACACTACCCTTTTAAGCATTCTTTAAAGAAAAAAATCAAAGAAACTATTTCTTACCGAGTCTTCTACTAGTCTTCCCAGAGGACTTGGTGTTCGATAAGTAGGACCAACGTGGTGAACAGTTTTCACCGAACCGTCCCAATGTATGTGGTGTGTCAATGGTAATGGGACAAGATCTCCATTAGTGAATAGTCTTCATCTAGAGTCACGTGGATGACGAATGCCGTTCTGGGACCAAACCACACTGGCGAACAGTCTTCGTCAAGCCGTCCCAGACAGTACGTGGCACTAACTGAGATTTGTACATACATGGATGTTGATGGAACTTAGAACATGGTAAATGGTGATAGATACAGACTGATTTGAAGATCCTGTTGACCAGGACTTGATGCAAAGGTAGATTTCATTCATCATCTAGTGATTGAGGAAAGCTGTTGGGGTAGTCTCCGGTCAGATGCATCGTGGTATATTTCCAAAAACATTTACTATTCTTCAGTGGCCAAATCCTCTGCTGACGACATCAAGTTTTGCCAATTTTTTTTGGCAGAACGTTGCTCACTCGTTGTCTGTGGCGGCGACGCAGTTAGGAATAGATTATTTTAGAAAGAACTATTGTATTATATATTATTTTTTTCCTTGTGTGTGTTTTATTTCATTCCGTTTTAACCTCTCCGTTTTTAAATGTGGAATTGTAAAGTAAGCAATACTGCTGGTTCTACTTAATTTTCTGTAACCCACGCGCAGGTTTGTGTATTTCATGTATTTTTTTTCCATACAGTGTTGTACTTAATTTATTTGCGGAAAGTGAAAACAGTGTTTACACTGTCGTACGTTGGAAAGCATAAATCATTTGTTTGGCCTCATGCATTTATTTAAGGTTTTCTTTTTCATATTGTTTTATTTTCTTTATATCAATATGCTTTTATAAGACTATTAAACATTTTACTGATATTCAATTAATTTTTTAAATTTTTTTGCTATAACTATTTTTATAGTCTTGTGTAGAAGCAGTACAAAGAATTGACGCATGCATTTATATGGTTATAGACTCTGAATTCTTTTTTTCCTTTGAAACAGAATATCTCTGGACTACTTATTGAGAAAATTATTAATTTTTTCTTAGTTGAAAACTCCAAAATAATTTTTCTTTCAAACCAGAGAAAAATTAAACCAATGGGCTAAATTACTGACGGTTACATGATGAATGCAATCGCGTGTTCTCCATTGAATTCAAAACTGAAATTAAACTTGTTTTTTTTTGAAAATTTAGATATAATTTCAAATTGAATGATTTGGTAAAGATGTTAAGATTCGGTGTATGTGTTAAGATCCTTCAAGAAGTTTTTAAAATTAAGGAAAAAAAAAAATTCTTCTAACCACTTAGCTGCTACCTGTGTATATATATACGTCTCTCTCAGCCAACGCATTAACTGTACAGGACGTATATATACGTCTTTCCAAAATACCATCTTTTCTTTTTGTGCTGCTATCGGCAAGACTACTTCAAAGGCTTTGGAATGAAAAAAAATGACCTTGACAGTGTTTGCGAAGGATTTACTTATTTCAGAGAAGGATTTGCCTGAATTTAGGCCCCCTTTTCTTTTTCCCCCAATACACCTCTATAGCGCGCCTATTTGAAAAACAGTGGTACTAGGGAGCTTTTTCGTAACTTTTAACCGGCAGTTACGAGGGTAATACACGTGTATTTTGAAATCAAATGCATTTTGATTACCTATGTAAGTTATTGTTAATAAGTATGTATTTGCATTTATCATGTAATTATAACGTCAGATGAACTTATGACAAGATTGGCTGAAAAAAAGGGGATTGCACTTAACATAGACTACGACGTCCTATTCATTTAGCTCGAAATCAACTCTCTTTCATTTGAACGGTTCGAAAGATTTCAAGACATTTTCCCAGTTTCAGGAAAGATTCAAGATGTTTTTTTTTTAAATTAGCATATGCATAACGAATTGAAGAATAATGTGAGCTTTTCTAAAATACTTTTTATTCCTAATTGCTTGTAATGAACTGATGAATTATTGAAGAGTTGATTATTGTAAAACAATTATAACTCATCTCACATAGGTCTTAAAATCGGGAGGAACAACAATTATTTATAAATTATATTAAACTTAAAGCGTAACTCTACAAGAGATTGTAAGAATAGAACATCGAAATCATACAAGAATCAAATAATTCTATAATTATAATAATTGAATTAATCACTGCATATTTTCATTTGATTTGAAACTAAAAAAAGTAAACTAAGTTACCTAATTAGTTTACTCCCTATTTGTCAGTGGTTATTTTAGAAGTATTCAGCTTTACAACCTGAAAATTTTGACATAATTTGGGAAATTATAATTATTAACAAAGAAGTTATCGTCAAGATTTGAGTAAAATAGTCTATTTCATTACATTTGTTCATTCTGTTAAACCGAAAACATTTTATAACATTTTGGATTAGATAAATTTTTAGAGTACTATAAATATGGAATAGTTTGAGTAATTTTTTTCCATATCCACATGTAACGTAATCTTTGAGGGAGAAAAGACGAGAAAAAAAGGAATAAAGAAGCATCAGAACGAATTTTTCAACAGAAGACAAAAAATAAAGTATTCGGCATAGAATTGATTTTTAATGACAGTCTTAAACAAATAATAGATTTTCTCTAAGCTCCTTGCTAAAAAGAATTCTAATTTAATTCTAAGAAAGAATAATTCCCTTTATTTTAAAAAGAAAAAATTTAAGCACATTTATAGATGTACTTTTAAGAGAAGTTCTAACTCATACGTCGATATAAAATAAATTGAACAGTTTAAATTTATTTGTGATTAATGGAAATTGAAATCATTATTCACTATTGATGAATGGCAACGTCTTACAAGGAATGACAATAATTAATTGATAGATGCTAATGACCAACAATAAATGACAATACCTAATATATCAAGATTAATGACGTAATGCTTTATGTAATGAATGAATTATTTATCAATGATGCAAAAATACATGAAAAAAATGGATATTGAAATGAGCAAAAATGAAATATATGGATTGATTTATGTAATAATTAATATTTCTACGAATATTATGAAGATTCGTCGCTGAATGAAGCTATTCTTAATGTTTTTCTTAGGTTGAACGATTTCTCAGAAATCTATCACATAGTGAGATTACAAATTAGAAGTATGAAATATTTGCTCTTTTTAATACCTTAGTTATAAACATTTATTTGATTAATTATAAGAATTCTAATTTCTACTTTAAAATGAATACTTTTAAAATATGTAATTAAACTTTTAGTCATTCTCTATATTCACAAAAAATATTTAAATGCTTTCCTAAATCTTGACAAAAGTACATTTAAATTTTAGAACATCGTTTAAAAACAAATCCATGGCTTATTTATTTAACTTAACTAATAATTAAAATGCATTATATACAAAAATTAAAGCTTTTTTTTAAAAATGCATTGTAAAGGGTCTAGGTTGTGTTGTGACAGTATCGTTAAAAATAAGCCCATAGCATTTGTATTTAAGAAACGGTAAAGCACCTCTTTAAAAAAAGAAATGGTTTGGAAAAATAATTCCAAAAAAATGGCTATAAGAAAGAGTTCAAAATGTAAAATTCGTTTCAAAAGGTTTAAACTGATTCGAATAAATATTTGATCCATATATCGTGTTTCTAAATCAGATTTAGCCTTATTAACATTTAATACACCAGATAAATTCGCAATTAAATTCTTAATATTAATGAAAACAATTTTAGTATATTTTTATTCCTATTTCAATATATTTAAGCATAGGATAAAAAGAATAAAATACAAAAAAGGTATTAAAGAATATGTAACAAAAAATTATTATTTAAGAACAGAAACGGATTCCTCGCTGGTTATTATATCTGTTAAGCAATTTCGAATCAAATTGCTTTAACTAGAGAGAAATGCGAAAATTTTAGTCGAATGTTTTCGTTCTTGTATATAATTATACATATTCAATTGATTTAGAAACACTATTTACATTGTGAAATACTTTTCTTAAAGATTGACAAGAACAAAAATTTACGAATGGAAGTCTTAAAATTCTGTAACTGAAATGGGTGAAGGGACTCGTACCGCGGAGAACCGATACACCTAAGCTTGTACCAGTGGTACTAGCATAAGCTCGCTTAGACGCACAATCGGATCTTAATTTATAAAATGAACTTTTTGGGATCAGTGAGTGTGAGATTACTTAGTGTTCTTCTTATTGTTTATTTTTTTAGCTCACAAGAGATCAAAATGTTCAAATCAAAAGTTATTTATGTTCCTTTTTATTTGTTCTTTTAAAAAATTACCTGTGTGTTTTGTTCGTCTCATGTATTTTACATTCTGTGAGTAAATTCTTTTCTCACAATAGATTATAGTATATATATTAGATTGATTTTTTTCTTACCAACTTGAGATTATTCCGAAAAAATATGTAAAATAAAATTTCTTTTTTTTTTTTCTGTTTTTCAATGTGTTTTATTTCTTTGTCTGTGTCTTGTCTTTTAAATAGTTTTACTTAGACTCGTGCAAATTTTTCATTTCAAACCCAAAGGTACTCAGTAATATAATGTTTGCATTCCATTTTATAATTTAATTAAACTTATACTCAGGAGATAATAATTGTTAAAGTTAAAATTAATTTATGAATATTTGTTTTTCTGAAAAATAATTCTGAATCTGGATATTTGCTCTGAGAATCTTATTGATAAATTTACTACAAAAATTTAAATGAGAACTCACATAAATCATATCACAGCCTATTTTTTAAATTTAAAACCGCCGATCTCGAACTATTAGTAGCTTGAGGCGACATTTTTGGTAGATCGGGTTGAAAACAAGTGCAGTCTCAAAAACTCTACCTAATGTGGACCGAAGAGTGACCGAGTTAGCAAAAATGCCGGCTTATCGTGAACGGAATAAAACAAGTAATATAAAAACCTACTTAAAACATTCCTACTTAGGTCAAAAAAGAAAAAATTTATTTTAACTACTTTTTATTAAATAGTTACAATTAATATAAGTAGGTACATACATAGGGCAGAATCGCAACATTAAGTGGTCATTCATTTTTATTCATTATCATTAAAGTATCGTATTGTCATCCAAAACAACTGTGTATGTAAAATTTCAGTTCATCCGAATGCTTTAAAACGTGAGAAAAAAAAACTTTTAAAGTTTTGACCCAAGTCAAAAATGAAGCAAACGTGGCTGCATCTGTAATTCTTTAAATAATTAGTTTCAGTCAAATAATTTTAATTAATTATAATTAAATTATAGTTTTTTTACCCAAAACAATAGCGTATAGAAAATTTCAGCTCAATTGAGCGCTTTAAAATGTATTTTATTTAAGATTGAAAATTCCACCAAGATAAATAAATATATAGAGAGTATGAGTTAATAAAAGGAATTGAAAAAAAGACTAATTACGAGTGCTTCCTCGGATACAACAGAAAATAAACTGCCCAAATACTTTTAAATAAAGAAAAAGTACGTACTTTATGAGCGCATAGAGAATTTACTACGTGAAAATGAAAACCAAGGAAGACATAGCATAGTTTAAACCCTTCAAACTGTGTTTAATGGAACCCTGGGGTTCCACGAATCTGAGTAAAAAAAATCAAAGAGAAAATTATAAATGTGAATGCAAAATGGATTCATATATTATCTCTGCTAAGTTCATATAATTACAAGTATATCTAAAGTCCACTCTATTCATTAAAAATGGAAATTTTATTTATATATTATAACTTTATTTTGCAATACTTCTCAAACTTTCATTATAAGATAATGGAAAATGCGCATTTTGGGGGAAAAAGCCCACCCATAATAAAGAAGAGGAACAACTTATCGTCAAGTTCAATGTTAAAATCTAAATTTAAGCAAGAACAGATCCTAAATTTTTGGTTATAAATTCATGCAAAATAAACAGGACTTCTCACACACCTATAAACATCTTAATACCATTTATGAATAAGTGAAAAATATTTCTCACCACGAGTAGCTACAAAAACAAAGGATAGAAACAAATGAAACTCATAATATGTAATGCGATTGCAGATAATCTCAATAGGCCCAGACTGTGGCAGTTTGTATGAAATAGCTCTAGTAGTTACTAAATAAAATGCCTGTATATATGATACTTGGATCTGAAAATAATATTACTAATGAGTAAATTATATATAATTGGATTAAAATTTTTAATAATACCTTTTTAAATGTCCTTACGTTAAGTACCAATAACGTGTAAATATATTTCAAATATTTTAAAGTATATTCTTCGAAGTATGTGGAATGGGGTTCTACAAAAGCATCCTTATAGTTCTAGGGTTTTCCGTCCTTTGAAGACCACTGGTATAGAGAAACGCAACTGAATCAGGCGCAACTAAAAAAATACTTCATAAAATTCTCAATGTCTAAAATGAAAATTATACAGCCGACTTAGAAAAACTAGCTACTTTTTGTTAAAGAAATGTGTAATGTCCCTAATGTGTTGCTTTTCGTTCTGCACTCTGAGTTGTGCTGCTTCATCATGAAGACGAAGAAGGAATAGTAAGTCAGTTGCCGATGCACCTTGTTATTCAAAATACCGAAAGGCAGTTCCGACAGTGTTGAGTCCCTCCCTGTGTGATATCTTAGAAGTTTGTGCGGTGGCCTTAACTTTGTGTGTGTGTGAACGTCTTTATTTTTTTCCGGCAATGTATAATTTATAATGAATGACCGTAGCAATGAACGGGTCTTCACATAGTTTTTTTTTATATAGCTGCGAGGTCGAGTTACTCGGATTGTCGGGTAATCGAATGCAAAGTTTTCGAGACTGTATTGTAGTAATAATAGTCACTACTAGTACAACTGCATTCGTATGGCAGTCACTACCTATTCTACAAACACTAAAAAACGTGTAGATGATACAAAAAAATTCTATAAAGTTAATACATTTGATAAAAAAATTTTATTGATACATTTTTTATTTATCATTAACTACAAAAAAATTTAATTTGCAATTTGATTTTTTAAATTTTGCAAAATTTCATTTCAGTTTCTTCTTGTTACATATAGTTTAACTATTTGCTAGAAATATATTGTATTTGCTAGAAATATAAGTTTCCAAAAAATTAAAATGTAAGATTTTTTAAAACAAGTAGGTATAGTTTTTTTTGGTTTGTAGCTCACAGCAGTACTTAAAAATGGTGCTTTAGCTCAGAAGTTTAATAAATTTCGTAAACACTGAATTCAGACAAACGATTTCAGTTTAAATTCATTAAACAAAATTGAAAATAAAATCTAATAAAAAAATTACTGTCTATCACATATTTTTCAAATGAAAAAAATAGTAGATTATATTTGTTGTTTTTTCTATTTCTAAAACAGTTTTAATTAATTTAGTTTTTTGCTGGTTAAATGATTTCACTAACTAACATTAGTAATATTTTGAAAAATGTATCGTTAGAAATACAAGAATTTAATTTTTAAATGTTGCATTATTCTTTTCGCATCGACGAAAGTCCACTCGCATAGCTGGATGACACTTTTCCAATAGGATAAAAGGGAAAAAAAGAACAACATATCATTTACACAAATGTTTTGAACAATGTATTTGAAATATCAACCACAAATATTTACATCAAAAATCTATTTACTATCTTTTTCATATATATATTCCATTTACACGGAGCACGATTCACATTTCGCGAACATTATTGGCCCCAAATAACCAATCGTAACCAAACTCATCTTTTAAACATTTAACATTACCCAAAGGATCAACATAAAAATGATCTACAATATCAATCACTTATACAAGCTGCAAAATTAACATTTTTTTCCCTTTAGTGAATCATAATATACAACCAGCACGGGCTCACGATAATTATCGATTTTTTAAATGACTTAATATTTCCCAAACACAACACACAGAAAATTCCCTGCATTACTCATAGCTTACTAATTGTCAGACAACTCCTTTACGTTCTTTTTTTTAAAATATTTTTCCCCACCGCGACATGTTTTTCACATAGAGAATACGATAAAGCTTCTATCAATTCCTTCCATAATTTTCGATAACGATCGTTATTAATAATTTATATTTGTCGAACATACTGAATTAATTAACTGTTCCGAAAACGACTCGCATGGCGTCTTAACAAGTCGGTCGCTGACCGATTTAATTTTCACCGCTTCCACATTTTTTCTCCATTTTCTGTTCTTGCTGGCAATTTAAACTGCTCACGTTTTTAGATTGCGTACATAATTCCTTTTTAAGAGCTCCACGTTAAAATAGAACGAACCTTCTTATTTTAATGGTCAGAACACACCTGGCGGTTTTAAGTGTCCATTACAGAGATTTCATAACCTTCTGTGTTTAATAATAAAGGATTCAATAATATACTTTTTTAAAGCAAAGATTTTTGTTTCCTTATAGTAAAAATAAAAGTCTTGCTTTAATAACTGCTTATTGTTATATTGTTCTGTGTTTACTTATTTTTTAAACAAATGTTCAAACAGATATAAATAGTAATGGAATAAAGTTTTCAGTAGCATTTTTAATTTAATTTGATATGTTTACGATAGCATTTAGGCAAGCTGAAATTTAATTACTTTTTTCCTGTTTTTCTAAATAACAAGAGGATGTAATTTATTGTTTTGAATAAAAGTTACATACAATTCTCGTCAAGTTGATAACAGGAATGTCAAAAACTTATAACTCCAGTCTAATGAAGTACATTAACTTTAGTTTGGAGTTTATTTACGAGAGTTTATTTACGGAGTATAGAAAAAAAAACATCAAATTTAATTAATTTCTTACTTCAGTATTTATAGGTTACATTTTCAAAATGAAACAAAGTAAAATTTATCTGTAATATGAAAAATACATCGAATTGGTACTGCATCATATAAATGTAGAAACAATAGGGCTGCAGTCAGAGTGATTATTTTTTTTTAATTTCATGTTTATACACAAATGCAAATGGTCTCTGTGGAAATTCTAAATATCCATTCATTCCAAATTTCGTTTGTTGTATTACTATGGAAAGACAGTTCATTCAAAATTAAATTATCTACTCGTCAAAAGAATTTCAATTCAAAAGGCGACGATGTATTGCTTAGACAGCTCACCACAATTCAAGTTTAACTTAAATGTTCACTTCAAAAATGGATAAAAAATAGAAGCAATTGTTTTAAGAGTTGTCTTGATTAAAATATTGAATGTAAATGAATTAAAATCTGTTATAGAAATAAAACACACTTGTTTATTTTTTTAAAAAAGTTAGCAAATGTTTAAATTTGTTTTGTTTGTATATACACTTCTACAAAATAATACAACGCAAAATAAACATCTTTCTAAAACTAAAAATAAACTTTTCCTGTCGTTATCTATTTGTTTACATTTATAAATAGATATCAAATGTGTATAAAAACTGCGTATTTCATTTCAGATACAATTTATTTTTATCTTGTCCCATTTTATTTAAGTTGATTTAAAGTAGCATGCGGTGTTTTTGTTTTTTGAATGATGTTAATGTTTGTTTTGATTTTAAAAAGGATTACAAAAGACTTACAAATTACGATTCAGTAATGGTTTTAAAGCTTATTTTGTTTCAACCCCTTTTTATAGTAGGTATATTATCAAATTTAAATATGTGATCTAATACACATACTTCAGTGGATGTATAATTTTTATTTGTGTGAATATTTATCGGAATTTAAAAATTAAATTCAGATAAATTTGCATTTTCAATAATTAAAAGAATAATTTTATAAACTTTGCTTTATCTTAATATGAATTCCTCTTAGAGAGCTATCCTTAATTATGAAACAGTTTTACATCCCTCCAATATTAAGCACATCAGTTCGTTTTTGACATTTATTACTATTATTATTTAAATATACTATAGAAGAGGGTACCTTCTGTCCGCCTAACGACTAAATAACCCTTATTGTACAAATTATACAACTGTTCCTACTCATTGCTGAAGTTATTTACTTGTATTATGTAGTTATAAAGTATTCTTAGCCAAGAATAAATTTATTTTATAAATACACTGGCGCCATCTGCTATAGCTTCATCTTAACTACGTCAAAAATTTATTACCGCATCGAGAAAAACGTTTTTTACTTAAAGAGAGATTCAGTCACACCCCTATTTAACGAATTTATTGGGACGGGACATTTTGTTCTTTAATCCGGGGTTATTCGTTACATCAGGAAGCAAAATACAAATTTCTTGCTTTGAACAACGCTGATTTGCGGCTTCCTTTGGGACGACTCACAGGAGGTTGAAATTTTGGAAATTAAGTCGTTTTGTCAGAGAAAAAAAATTAAAAACTGGCAAGAGTTGCAAAAATGTTGGAATCTTAACTAAAATGGCAAAAAACTTGCCTAGGGTAGGTGTTATGTGTGTGTGTGATATGTTATTTTTATTATTCTCTCAATACACGATATAAGCTACGAACCAGTAAATTATTTTTCCGACTGTGATTGTTGACTGTGCACACGTCTATGTAAGATCATTTGGGGTCACAGTATCTAATGATGTGATGGAGGGCATCAATTTTCCTCATTTTCAAAAAACTCATTAGACATCTCTTAACCAAGTATAATATGGATTTTTTTTAAATGTTTACCAAAATTGATATGACCCTCCTTCTTTCTCCCCTTACCCGTTTCACATTAAGTTTAGGGACGCTTTGTATATAAATTGACCCCTTCCAGAACTATATCACTTATTGGCAGACCCTTAAGGTATCCGAATACTTACAACAACTTTTTTGTTTAAAAATGGAGATATGGAGACTTTTGTGGATTTTAGATTTATTTAGTACAATTTAAGAAAGATATGCTAAACTTAAGAAGAGAAAGAAAAAGAAATTATTATTACTAAAATGGAAAAAAATTTGGTAACAACTTAAAAAAAATTACATAAACGGGACCGATTCTCTACACAAAGCTTTTAAACAAATTTTCAATTTTTCAATTTTGATGAGTTGCTTTGTTATTCATTTTTTAAAATGACCTTCAGGATAAGAGATATTTTAATTTTTATAGAAACTATAGAGCACTTTATCTTAGTTATTAAATAAAATCGCTTTAAAATATAGTGATTATATTCGCATAAAGAACTGTAAAGTTTGTAATAAAGCAGTGATTGATAATTCGGATGGTTAAAACACTTTTACTATTATACAGAACGTACACAAAAAAACTCAGTTAATTATTTTTAAAGCTTTTTTTGAGCAATTGCTGTCCCCATTTAAGCATTTAGAAAAAAACATTTTGAGTAAAGCGCGTATGACATCATATTTAAAGTAATGGTATCTGTTTTTACTAAAACACTTCTAGTTTTTGTTTTAGTGATTATAAACAGTATTTTTATAAAGCTAGTAAGAGGACATATAAATGTTTTTTTTTATTTCTAATGGCAGATTATGAACAGTTATGAACAAAGATCATCAATCTACCTAGTACATTCACCAAAAGCAGGTATATATCTTTATTTCGGCGCCATATAGGCAGATACCAATCGCCGCAGGTAGTTTTGACTCCCAGTTTCCTCCCTAGAGGGATGCACCTGAACTCTGACGATGGGAACCTGTACTAGGATTTAATTTTGCCTAGAACACCCCTTAGGGATCTTTTACATGCCGTATAGTCATACGACATGGCTGCTGTTGATTTTCTGCATCATGAAAATCCATCGACTTGGACCGGGGTCGAACCTGCAACCTTGGGTACAGAAGGCCAGCGATACACCAACCACCGTGGTTGGTGTGTCGCTAGCTGGACCTATAAAATAAAATTTTAAAAAAAGTTTGTCAATTTTTGACAAAATTCACGATTTTAGGGTAGTCGGATACTTTAAACATTCAACTTTGTACCGTCATTTAACGATTAAGATGCATATAAAAAAATAATTTGCCCTTTCTTATTTTGGTCAGATGTCATCTTACAGATAATCAAAATTACAGGATCTGTGTTGGTCGACTTTTGAGCCTATTCTATGCTTTAATTTTTTTTTAAACACTCAGAGAAAGAAAATAAAATTTTTAAAAAATGCTTGAAACTAAACAAGGTTGAATTGGATTCATTCATCACTGGCCGTTATTTATCCGTAATGAAAAGAATACCATCATTAATTATTCAGTGTAAGAAAATGTTACATTTTTTTCCACAAAATTAAAAAGAAAAACACATTCACGCTTCACGAAAGTTTAGATAATTTACATCAATTTCCGAACCTGAAATGAAATGAATTTTCACATTATTGTTGAGTTAACGGAGAAGCTAGAGTATCTCTGATCACCGTACCCAAACTGATTAAAATTTGGCTACCGAATTCTTAAAGGTAAAATAATACCCTCGGGTGAGCGCAACACCTGTCTGATGGAGAAGGGGAGGAAAAAGCGTCCCTATCGTTCATGCGTGGGTAAACAAACGTGATCCACCCTTCTCAATGATCACGATCATTGCAGACGATAATACTGACGGAGATGGGTGCTTCCGCCGAAGTTAACACCCCCAGCTTCATTTCGTCCACCCCCCAAATGATCAGGTTGCGTCTTCTGACCCGAAACATCCCTCTTTGCACGTTGAGGAAAGTGGCCAACCTCTTAAAATGAAAATATAGTCAAAGTGATTTTTTTAAACAATAATAAATTGGTTGTGTTTCGTTTTTTATTATGTAGTTTGAAAAAGTGTTGATATTGAAGCTGTGGATGAGTTAATTTTACAATTTCTGAAAAAATGAGTTGTTTACGGAAACGACTGAGTTGTTGTTTCTTATTGCTAGGAAGTGAACGTGTGAATTGCTTACGGTTACACCCAAGTTGTTAGAAGTACGAGGGTGAGACGGAAAATAAGTTTCCTCTGTCGATTGTGGTCAAAGTAGTATATGAAAGTCAAAACGTAGAATGAGACATTAAAGATAAGACATAATTTTATTTTTCCACTTAAATACCAAGTACATTGAGTCATTTGTCATACCAGTTGATAAGCTTCAAAAAACCCTCCAGGAAAGGTTCAGGGCTTTGCATACGGAAGAAGTGTTGAACGGCTTGTTTGACTTCAGCATTGTTTCCAAATTGCCTTTAGGCGAGATTCTTTTTCAAAACCAGAAATAGATGAATGTCATTTAGTGCGAGATCAGGACTGTAGGGTAGATGGTGTAGGCACTCCCAACCAAGAGTTGCAATATGGTTTTGCATTGCCGTTGCCAAAAGTGGTCTCGCAAATTCATCCAACAACAAAACGTTAGATTTGAGGAACCCAAGCTGCTTTTTCCGAATCATTTCTTTCAATTTACAACAGGGTGACAGTACCACGCAGGCACTGTGACACACAGGTTCCAACCTCCAAAAAGTCCGTGCAAAAGTAAACGCTTCTTCTGTATGCAAAGCCCTGAGTTTCCTGGAGGTTTTTTTAAAGCTTATCAAGTGGTTTTACAAATATATCTCGATGTACTTGGTACTTCTGTGGAAAAATAAAGTTGTGTCTTATCTTTAATGTATCGTCCTACGTTTTGAATTACATGTACTACTCTGAAGCAGTCGACAGGGGAAACTTATTTTCCGACCCCCCCCCCTCGTAAATGCTCCGCTCGCGAATATTTTTAATAAATAAACTTCTGAAAGAACAACAACTGCTGCACTAAGTGTAATATATTTCCCCTTAATCATTATAAGCCATTAATTAAAAAAAATTAGTAAAAATTAATTATTACCATTAAATTGGTAGTATTTTTAAATAATTAAAATTTTATATAAATACCATTTTAAATAAGTAAAATTTCAAATAAATACCACACTTTAAGCAAATACAACTTTTAAAAAAATATCATTTTAAATTAAAATTTTAAATCAATTCCATTTTAAATAATTAAAATTTTAAATCAATTCCATTTTAAAGAAATAAAATTTTAAAACTCTTACATATATTAAAGTGTCGCGAAATTGAGAATGAATCCTTGATTGATAGTTTCCTTACATTTCATTTCGTGACATAATTGATTGGTTCCACATTAAGATCACAATCAGCAGAGCTATTAACGACAGATCTCGTAATTTTAAATCACGGGCAAGTGACGATGACAAACTGTCTCCTCTCTCTCCAAACTTCAGCACCAACGTAAGGATTTTAAGCCTCCTCAGATTTAGGTATCAGTCCCACACGGGGGATCTTTGTAAGCTCCTGGAGTCGATCTTATGAAGGAGGAAGGAATACGAACGTCCTCCTGCTCAGCCGCACCAGGAGACGGACCGGGTAATTTTGGGCAAGTAACGAGGACGACATCCGAACCTCTCTCCTTACTGTCACATCCCACCAGCGTGAGGACGTTTGAGCTCCGATAGATTTAACGTGCATCAGCCTCTCTACACGGGGGGAGGGGTCTTTAGCGCTCACTACCTGGCTCGAACTCATGACATGCTGGCCACGAATCCATTATCTCGACCACTGGCTACCATGGTCTCACCAGACTCTGCAACACAAAAATGTAGCCAACCAAGTGTTAGAGATTATGATCCCTCGGCTATTTCATCCACCGGCTAACAATAATTTGCACAATTTAATTTAAATACATAATGGAAATTTATTCCATCATAGTTTAATTTTCATTCGAAAACTGGTGTGAATAAAATAAAAAAAACTTGCTATCTTATGAAGAGTTTTATGTATTTAATACACCAGTTGATACACTTCTTCAGAAACGGCGAAAAGAAATGATTTGCATTCCAATAAGGAAAACACGTTTCCCGTTGCCCAAATATCATGTAAAAGGAATCAAAATATTTTAACCCTCTGACGGCAGCATCCGTCTCATAGACGGGATGATTTGCTTTGATGCCTGTAGATGATTGTAGGATTTATTGCTTTGATGCTGTGGTGTGGTCTTTGGGGTGGGCTGTGTGTGCCTTGACTTCTCCAATTGAACTCTACCCAGTGAGAGGATCACGTGTGGCGACTTTTTTCAACTCTCACGATACGTGCGATTTTTCTTATCTATCACCGTCTATAATACCGATTTTCCTATAGTAGTTTCGTTTTTGGTATTATTATTTTTAATTATTTTTACAAGGATGTAAATAATTTCTAATCAGTTTTTATAAAAATACTAGTCACAATTCTTATGCTAAAATATATTATACTAGTTGCAAGTACCCAGCTTTGCCCGGGTTTAAAATAAGGTTTTCTTACAAAACTTTTTATTTGCATGCAATAAAAGGGAACATTTATCTTAAAGCAAAGTGATAAACAACATTTTTGGCAGTTCCATTGGGAGTGTGTACAAAAAGATTTTCCTCTCTGCCCACTCTAGAGTAGGCCACATACAAATGCCCATGAGAAAAGCCTGGTATCTCCCTTTTTCTCATAGGCATGTCTGTAGCAAAAAATGACAATTCATTCCTATGAATGAAGGAATGGAATGTAGTAAGCAATGTGATATTTGTGTTGCAGTATTTGCTTGCAGTAAAGTAAATATAACAAAGCAGTATTGCAAATTACTTATCGCTTTTGTTAAGTAAAGTTTTCCCTAAAATGAACCCATGGCTCAGAATATGCACATGGAGCACTCTTTTTGGCAGGAGGAGGACAGAGTGAGGTTGGGATGAAACGAAACCAGTTTAAGAACCTTCCGCACCTAATTTTGTGAATGTGTACCAAATTTCACGTTATTTGGTTGTCTGGATCTTGAGTTATAAGGAAACAGACAGACAACAAATGCGTCTTATATGTATACTAGCTGCAAGTACCCGGCTTTTCCCGAGTTTAAAATAAGGTCTTCTGTAAGAAGCGTACATAACTGTTTATTTGCATGCAATAAAAGGGTATATCTATCTTAAAGCAATGTGATATACCACATTTTTGGCAGTTCCATTTGGAGTGTGAACAAAAAGATTTTCCTCTTTGCCCATTCTGGAGCAGGCCACATACAACTGCCCATGAGAAAAGCATGGTGTCTGCAAGTCTATACCAGAAATCCCAAGAGACTGACTGAGCCACAGCAACATTTAGCTAGGTATAGCTAGTTATAACATAAAATTAAATCTTAAAAAGATATCAAAAATAAAAGAGGGCTCACTATTTTGATTAAATCAGTATAAACATTTTCGTACAAACACAATATATGTACTGTAAAATATTTATTTTGCTATTTGCCTTTCAGACAGACATCAAACAAAATTTTAAAAATTGTCAAAAACAGATAAAAAACATATTTAAGGAAAATCCCACTGATTAATTTTGCCAAAGACATCGCAATGTGTAAAAAAATATGTAAGGAACCGCTGCCTGCACCTGGCAACAGGTCGAACGAGAGACGATATAGAGAAAAGGATCTGGCAACGACGGAGGAAAAAAGCTCGGAACGAGAGAGGAGAGGGTGACGAAAAAAGCCGGGGTCGTGAAAAGTGGATAGGGCTGAACGATGTATCGTAATCCTGTAACATCGCAATATATTCTTGATTTTAAGAAATGTCCCATAGAATGTATGGAATAAAGAGTGGGACCAAATCCTGTCTGCAATTATTTTCTTGTCACAATTCGCGAGCACGGTCGGAAAAGAACTCACGAGTTTACACTGGTGTCAGAAGTGCGGTGCAATGGAGCAGAAGTTAAATGAATAATATATTCCAAATTGATCGGTGTTCGTACTACATAATTGTGAACAAGGTTCTAGTGGACATTCAGTTTGAAAGAAAATTTTTAAGAAGGAAATGGAACCTGCAGTGTATTTTCAAGTTGATGACCACGTGGATCCCTGGGAATTCTCTTGCAGCAGTTTCAAGTGAAAAATCATGATCTTCATACAGAAATTTGCTATCACCTGCCGAGTTGGGCTATGGAATAAACAGATGCCGTATTTTTCTTCAGTTTCTGATGAATGGAGTCGTGATCTGAAAAGTGTTAGATACAGAAACAGCGTTCATGTCGAGGTAAGTGACTATTGTTCCCCTGAGTTAAAATATTGTGTGAATATTTAAAAGAGTAATGGGATGCAGTCATATTTAATTTTTTTTTAAAAAAAAAATAAAATAGAAAAAGCAGATATATCTGAAAAAGAAAATTTCATTGGTTTATTGCAATATTCTATGTTGTTGGATTATTGTGTAGATGAAATAAGAAAATTGTGTACTTATTTTACCTGGAAATGATAGGGTATCATTTTAAATGTTGTAAAATATGGTATTTAGAGTTCTAGTGTTAAGCTATAATTTCTTTTTATCATCATTCTTTACTGTTTTGAAGTTGTCTCAAAAATTAAAATCTGGGTATAGAAAGTGTTTTGCATAACAATTCAGTTTGCAGAATTTTTTTAAAAAAAGAATTAGATTAATTTATCTTGAAATAATGGTTGCGAAAAATGTATGTTTGAGTGGGTGAAAAATATCCATTAAAAAATGTGTATATGTATTTCAAGTAGACGGACTTCCTGTTAAAATGTTGTAAATAAGAGATTTTGCAGGTTATTTATGACTCAGAATATGGCATGTTTTTTTTTGAATATTATATGATAGTTTTTCATTTTAAGTAAAAGTGTTGCAGTTTGTCAGTTAGTTGATAGTTTAATGCAATCTGAGTTTATTTCCTTTGATCGTAATTTAGGATGTATATGTATATTGGTTTTTGTTTCCTGCACAAGATTCTTCTTTAAAAAAAAAGAAACTAAGAGTAGATTTATGATTTGAGAAATAATTCTATGGTAATGTAGCTAAAGTATGTTGTTAATTGTGTTTTTTTTTTTTGAAAAAGGTTCTGCGTTCTGATTAGTAACAAATAACTGTGTCTCATATAAGTTTTATTGTAAACATATTTCGTATTGTGTTTCTGGAATTTGAGTACTCTTAGAAAAAACGAGTGTATTTTTTTTGCTTGTTAAATATATAGTACTATGTCATTTAAGTGTTTGTAGTTAAATTTGTCAGAAGGTAATTTGGCATTAGGTTTAGCTTGATTAAAAATGGCATTTCTCATTAGAAGTAAGAAAGTTGACTTAATTCAATTAGCGCGGGACTTAGATGAGTCACCTGATCCGTCTATGTCTAAAATTGTTTTTAAGGAATTTAATAATCTCTAGTAAATATTACAAGGATGAAGAGGCAAAAGAGTTATTGGAAGTTATTACAGCCGAAAGGTTAGAGACAGAACAGCAGCAAAAACTAGAACAACAAGAACAATTATCAATTGAAAAATTACGCTTGGAAATAGAATTATCTAGGAACGCTAATCAGAGTGCTACTCAAAATAATGGTCAAACCTCACGTGTAAAATCTTTAGATGAAATAGTTAAAATGGTTAGGCTCTTAACTGTAAAGGTACCCAATAAATCAGACGGGTGGGACTATTTCTTTTCTAGTCTTGAAAAGGCTTTTGCTAGTGAAGTGGTTAGTGACGAGTTAAAACCGAAGGTTTTGTTATGCATGTTAGGAGACAAAGTGTCAAACTTATTAATTAACCTAGGCGAAGAAGAATTAAAAGGATTACGAGTCTTTAAAACAGGTTGTACTCAAGGAGTATGAATCCTCACCAAAAATATGTTTAGAAAATTTTAGAAAGGCCAAACGTAACTCTGACGAAACTTTCTCTCAGTTCGCGTCCCGTTTAACATCGATGTGGTTATACTACTGTAAGTTAAGAGGTGCGAATGATTTTGAGTCAGTTAATCAACTGATCGTAGCAGATAAAATGTTTGAAAATGTTGGATTCTGAGACGGCGACCCATATTGGTGTGCTCAAGGGGAAGAATGGTACAAACCCAGGGACTTGGGCAAACAATGTGATACATTTTATGCTTCCAAAGGGAAATCCTACGATGAACCTGAGAGAGCTAAATGGAATGATAGTGAAAAGAGAAGTTTTAATGGTAGTTGGGGTAAACAGCCATTTGGGGAGAAAAAGTCAGATAATTTTTCTTCTAGGAAAACTTTGATACAGGTCAAGTAACTGAAATTAAAAAATTCGCTTGTTTCACCTGCGGATCAGATAAACATTTTAAGCGGGATTGTCCGAAAAACAAAGAGGTAGATAATAAAAGACTTAATGTGAATAAGGTGTCAACAGAAGGGACGGAATTGGTAGATGGGACGGTAGCTGCTAGAGTTGATTTGCTAGGTAAAGTCATTCCTAGACGGGCTATTGAAGACAAATTAAGTAAATTAGTGAAAACATCTATCAGTGTAGATGGGAAGTTAGTCCATGCGTTATTGGATTCTGGTACGGAAATTACTGTTATCAAGAAAGACTTAGTTCCTGAAATATCGGTTGAAGGAGCTGCCACGATTTATTTGAAAGGTATTTTCGGTCCAGCGGTTAAATGTCCTTTAGTATATGTTCCAATTGGTCTTGCTATCGGTGGCCAGGTTAATGTGGTGCACCAGCAAGTGTTATGTGCTTTGGCAGAAGTTTTGGTAGAAGACGTGTTGCTTCCACCAGAGGTTTTGGATATGTTGGGAGGAGCCCAGAGTGAAAGAGAATTCACTGGCTCAAAGCTCTCAGGACCTGAGGGTTGACTCAGGAAATGTAGATGAAACCGAGGTTTCATTGGGTATTCTGCCAGAGAAAGCACAGGAGCACATTGAAGATTCTCAAAGGAATATTACTTCATGTCGGAATGAAGTGGGAACATTGGGTACTAAGGATGAGGAGGTGACCGCTGAGATGGATAAAGGAAGCATGGTGGCTGATAGTTTTCGTTCGAACAGGAGTGTTGTGCCGAGTTAGCATTGGTTTGGAAGTATGCTAAGGAAGGCAAAGGAAACTACTATGAAGTAGATGGATATCTATTTCATAGGGATAAAATACTCGGGGAGAGTATTGGGAAACTGGTAATTCGAAGTGCAGGAAGAACGGAGGTGTTGAGACTAGCGCATACTTCAGTGTTCAGTAGTCACATGAGTCCCAAGAAGACGCTTGAACGATCAAGTATTCTTTATTTTGGGAGGGTCTAAGTTCCAATGTGAAGAAATTTTGTGAGTCATGTAAAGAATGTCAGCTCACACGATCGGTTAGGATTAAAAGACCGATCATCCAGTACACCTGTGGCAAGGCCTGAATTGCCATTTGAGGTGGGAATATGGATCTGATAGGTCCAATTGATCCGCCAAGCTTAAAGGGACATAAATATATTTTATGTCTGGTTGATCAGCACACTAGGTGGGGCGAGGCTGTGCCGTTGACTAGTCTCAGTGCGAAGGTAACCTGTGAAGCTTGGTTAAACATATTTTCGAGAACCGAGATTTATCTTTTATCGAAAAGGGAAGGTTTTGTAGAAAAGAATAGCGCAGCATCGTGGGTCACGGTACTGGATTTGTGGAAGTGGTATTTCTGTCGTTCTCTCACGAAGAGGTATGCCGCATGCTTTATGTCGTTTGACATTTTATGACTAAAAAAGTGAGGTTTAAGATTGAATACACTTCTTATGGATGTAATTTAACGGCTCAGGTTTTAAGAATGTTAGAGCAGTTTGTTTTATCTCGAATAGTCGACATAGACATTCTGATGCAAATTTGGAAAAATCGTGTAAAACAAATTAACTTTGTATTAGAATGGGTGAGATGGGTTGGGTCGGAAATCATACCGGCCAAAGGAAAATTAGAGCCGTGGGAAAGTTTTTTTTACTGTGGACTTAATATGGATTTAGTGAACTCATTGAGATTCATTCAAACTTTCAATACTTGTCTAGATTAAGATAAAAACTGTTTTATATTTATACATAATTTTTTTTTTTTTGTATAATGTGAACATTTATCGATAAAGCAATCCCATTATATTTATTATAAACCGTACAAATTCATTGGGTGACATTAATATTAGTTTGCATATGTTTGTATTAAGGAAAAGAACAATCATCAAGACTTTTGATGTTGCAATTATTTTGTTCTGTTTGTGATTTTTTACAGTTTGTGAACATTTACAAAATGCGGTGGTTGAAATGGTAAAATCAGCCAAAAAATAGATCTTAGCTAAATATAGAAAATGAACTCAGAGGGTCACAGGTCTTATCTTAAAACGATATAAAAAAGGATTTGCTCTATAAGACAAGGGAAAAAAATCGGAAGTAGCTAAGCGGTATTAAACTTGTTCTTAATTTAGTATTACGGCTTAATTAGTCATAAAATCTTGTAACATCTCAATATATTCTTGATTTTCAAAATTTCCAATATAGAAGGTTTTCAATCATAATTTTTGTCTCGCCCCCTGTCTGCAATGTATTTTCAACAAAAATGAACACGATCAGAAAGAACCCAAAGTTTACAATAGATCTTAATTATAAACCGTACAAAAATACATGGTTTATAATAATACCAATTTGTGTATATGTAATTAGTTTGAATTTAGTGTCATTTTCTTTCTGTTATACTTAAAATATTTTTCTAAAATGAAGAAAAATAGAATTGCCGATGGTGGAATTTTTCTTTCTCTAATTTTTTAACAGAAAATATTAAAACCATGTATTTATATAAAGATTTATTTCAATGCATTATTTCTGAGCAATTAGTAAAAATGTCATGGAGAAAAATTGTCAGTCAAGGAACGTTAAACAATATGCCACGAACAGTTTCTGGCATTACCACAAAAATTTGCGAAAATCTGGGCATACCTAAAATCCAGCGTATGATACCCATTTGAGCGCAAAACATTAAAAAATTTTCCGGGTTCGCTTTAAAATTCCAGATGAGTTTGGTCGATTAAAACTTCTACAAATATCGAAATACTGCTTATTTAAAAGAAATCACACTTTTTGAACTTAAAGGGTTTTGTAATTCTATATACGGTAATTATACTATTTATTCGGCATAGATTAAAATAATATCAAATAAATGACTTCAAACTCGTGAGAGCAATAAACATCTCAAGTTACACGTAAACGAGGTCGTGAGTTTGCGGCGAACATAACAAGGCGATTTTTAAAAAATGCAGCTCAAATTTTAGGTTAGCATCATAAGTAATTGATGGAAAAAAAGCCCCAGCTTGATATTTTTCTTAAAATTATTTTTTCAGCGTCAACATGTCAAAGTTGTTTTGATATCATCCATTTAAAATTCATTTCACCATTGGAATGCGAGTTTAAAAAATTTTCTGGATAATAGCAGATAGCAAGTTACGAAGGATTAGGGATTTTATTGAAATTCTCAAAGGGCATCTCAATAGCAATTAGAAATTTAGTACTATTTTCTTTTGTTACTCTGCAGTGAAATTTTCTACCTTAAAGGTTTGTAATAAGGGAGATTTTGAATTTGTCGGGGAAGAAGTGGATGAGCAATAAAGTGTTCTGTACTGAAAACAAAAGCACTTTCGTAACAGATTATTATTTTCAACACTGCCTTTTTAAAAGCCGTATTTTTCATTATCTAAAAAATACATCTGATATATGTGATGAATAATAACTCTTTTATGTCAATTTGTGTATATTGCGTCCCCATTCCAAATTTTAAAAACTTTCCTAAAACAGAAAAAGTAAGTCTAAAAATTCTTAAATATTTAAAACTGAAAAATAAATAAAATAAACAAATATATAAAACGTAACACTGTTCAGCTAGAAATTATAACATTAATTCAAACGACGGTCTACTTTAAATAGATAAACCATGGTCTGATTTGGATGACACCTAAGCAGCTGGCACAAATCTCATGTTAAAAAACCAACGGGTACAAACGAAATTTCAACTAAAAATCACACAATTTAACGTGCATCGCTGCCCAAATAGTTTGAACTGTCATTTTCTTGAGTTACTTTTCTATTTTTTGTGACAATGGAAAAGCTACGATTTGCCAATAACCTATATCACTCGCGTACTGCGGCCAAATTCAGTAATAAGAAATTATTTATAAAATATCAAACTTCAGTACTGATACGTGTTTACTGGCTGAAAAACCGACTCAGTCGAGTTCATTTTTTTGAAAAAAATAAAACATTTTGCGGTGACTATAATACGCTGAGTATTGGAAGGAGCAGTAACCTTTTGCACGACATTTTACAAAAATGTAAAATGTTGATTTTTTTTTTAGATAAATCTACAATTGTCAGCTGTTTAAAAGAACTGTATTTTTAAACCTCACTGATTAGCATTTAGTTGTATGCACTAAATTATGCAACCATGAATGCTTCATTCCATGTAATTGTGTTACTCTTTAACATCAAAAAGCAAAAGACTTCAAAATGTTTTTTAACCTTGGGTATTACTGCAGCAATTACTCAAGTCTATTATTAACTGGTAGTGACGGGGGGACTCAGTCACCCCAATCATTTGTATTAAAATATGTTGAGAGCTCAAATGGCCTCCCGCTGGTGTGATATTTTAATTTATGCCAGCTCAGGTGTCGCCCTTGTCATTTAACTATTCAATTCTTTGATGATTTGAGAAAAAATCCATAAAAGTCCTCAAAAATGATTCAAACAGTGCGACTTTAATATTCCCTCACTCACTTTGTATTTTGCAATTGTTACCCCCTACGGAGAAAATGTACCTTTATTAAAAATAGTTGTATTTTGAAAAAATATCGAAAACTAGAAATTTTTAAATACAAAATTCCCACAACTAAATATTAAATGCATAAAAGATGGGGAGGGAACTAATATTTAATAAATGTTCAACAGATTGGGAAAAAATGTTTCAGCAATTATACTATGAAGTTGCTAAACGTTTGATTTAAATTTTTATTTTATTAAAAATGTACAGTAAAATAATATATACAGTGTTGAATTGTTTATCTTCTTAGAATTTTTGAAAAAGGGTCTGGGTTAAACTTTTTGACAATGAAAATTTTTCAATAAAAGTAATGCAAAAAAAAAATCTCACCGTTGTTTATTGCAAAACGACTATTAATTTCTTTTTTTCGTTTTTTTGAATGTTGGGATTAAAAATAGCTATTTGAATGAGGGTAAAAAAAAGCCAGAAATATATTTTTATAAATCATTCAAAAAGAAAAAAATAATACTATGTTTAAAAATATACATTTCAGAATTTTTTTTATTTATAAGATTTCTCATTCCACTGATTTTCAATAAATAATTCTTTAAGATTTTCGAAACGCTCAGTTATTGTAAAAACTAAAAGCCTGCACTTTAAAACACTGATTTGTGAACTAATTGAGCATTCATTCATGAGTTAATCAAATAAACATTGTCTAGATTAAGATAAAAACTGTAATGCTTTTTTGCAAACATAATATATTTTTAAATGGGTAGTGCCATTGCAGAGCAGTGTATCCAAATGTAGAAAAATAATCCTTTAATGAATGTTCACATTGCAAATTTGGCTTCACAGAAAAGAATGATCTCATAAAAACGTATGTTTTATGTAAGAGAGAAAATTAACATGCTAAAAGGTAAATAGAAATGAAAGAAGGAAAATATAAATAAAAATTATAACAAAAGTAATAACAGTAATATGTTTCTGCTATGGGAACTATGAGTGAAATAACCTGAAATGGATAAATCAAAAGAAAAACTTATTATGTGATAAACCATTTAAATATTATCATAAACACAACATATTAGGAAGCCTTCAACTGGAAAAAATTAAATTAGTACAAACTAAAATTTTTAAAAAACCATTAATTGTAAGCCATTGTAACCAAAAACCATTGTAATAGCAATCATTAAATTAAATTTTATCTCTAGCATTAAATTAATATTATGAGGAAGGAATGTAATACTATCTAACATGTATATTACATTTAATATAAAAATTTAGATGAAATACAATAGTGAGAGAAAAATTAAATTAACAAATTAAAACCTAAAAGAGACATACTAACAATTGGAAAAAACCATAATAATCCTGATGAGAGAAATAATAAACCTTGTTGATAAAAAAATTTTTTTAAACAATACTTTTTGCAAATTTTAATTAAAATATTTGTTATTCTGTTGCAAAGAACAAAGAAATGAGAAAATACAATGGTAAATAACTACAGAAATAGTTGAAATATATATGGGCAGTAGTAAGATATGTATAAAGCATTACGATCTTCATAAAACTAAAGGAGAAACATATTATCAGAGGCAAAATAGAACCGTGATGACATGAGACGCAAAAATCCCACCAACACTGAATTGTAAAGAAATCCAAAGAAAAATATGAGAAAATCCTATCAAGCTGCATCTTTTTTCTACAAACATTTTTGATCAAAAATGGTATAAATAGAAATACTAGTATTTCAAAAATGTTATCTGTTTTCCCTGTAATGATGAGAACATGATATTTGTGGCTGTGAATGAAGAAAAGAAATAATCATTTTTTCCAATCAAAGGAAATGTCATAGAAATATATGCATATATGTAACAAATAAAAACAAAAATATATGCATATGTACAAAATCTTCAAAAGTCTATATGAAGAACAGATTAGAAAGAAAATCATGATGCTACATGACAGAAATTGCATTAACACTGAATTTTAAAGTGCATCAGAAAATAACTCCTTGTTGTGCATTCAATTACATCGATAGTTTCAGTGAAAACCTTTCTAGATAAACAATGTTAACTATCTTTACTACACTTTAGATAACTTATCGGAAATTATAACATTAATTTAAATTAAAAAGGTTATCTATAAAATAGAAATTTAAGCCCTTAATTTTGATAAAATTACCATGTAAACAGTTCTGAACAAACAAAAAACACTAAATATGTGTGTGAAAAATTGTAACAGTAGAGGTTCTCAAGTGTAAAGCAAAAGTGTAGATATTTTAATAAAATTTACATAATTTAAAAAAAAAAAACTTAGCAAATCATATTTATTTTATAATACAATAAATTATTTTCATTAACTAAATAAATACAACAAACTGAAGTTTGATAAATAATCATTGAGATATATGATTAGCAGACACAATACATGTATGTATGACGCGAGGCCGTCGCTTAGTCGGTTAAAGAGATTGTCTAGTAAACATAAATTCGCGAGTTTGAATCTCGTGGGTGCCTTAGTAAAGAACTTGAAACTTCGTATTCATACAAATCGGTCGTGGTTCGTTAACAAATGTCATTGAATTTAGAAAAACATTGTTCCTAATGCTAAGCGTGGAATACGAAACAACTTAGAATGGAGAGTATAGTTTATTACTGCAAATTTTGAAAAAATTTCAGAAACCGTCTTTTGAATTAGTTCTGGTGCAATTCGTTTTATTTATAAATAGCAGACTCACAACATACATGTTGATCGCAGGCGCCGTGGCGTAGTTGGTTAAAGCGCCTGTCTAGAAAACAGGAGATCACGAGTTCGAATCTCGTCGTTGTCTTAATAAAGAACTTTAAATTTTGTATTGATACGGATAAGTAATTGTTCATTTGCTCATGACTTTTTATACAAAAACCTTTTTGTCCAATGCTAGTCGTTTAATACGGAAAAACTTAGAAAGGCGAGGATAGTTTTTTAATGTATTTTTTAGTAAAGTTCATTTTCCTTCATTTCATATATTTTAGGTGCAATTCTCCTTATTTATGATTAGCAGACACAAAACATGTATGTCTGACGCGAGGCCGTGGCTTAGTCGGTTAAGGGGTCACAGGGGTGTTGAAAATGTTTCGAGAGCACAAAATACAAACAATTTTCGACTAGAAATAATTCTTTGAGATTAAAATGAAATAATTTGATTCTTTTACACATTTCTTAAAAAGGAATAAAGTTTCAAAAAAGTATAAAATATTTAAAATATAATCATAATTTTAAAAATAATAAACACATAAAAATAAGAAAAATTTTTGTAAGAGACAAATAGTTTTACGACGCGCATGATATTTTCTGCAATAATAATTCTAATTACTAGCAATAAGTTGATTTATAAAGTCAAATATATCCTTATTACATACTAGCTTATCTTATAAAAATAAAATAATAAATAATATTTTTAAAAATAAAAAAATACATTTTTTTAAATTTTTTTTAAAAATTCAATTTTTGTTGAAATATTTCAAAAAATTAAAAATTTATAATACTATAAATAGCTAGGATTTGAAGATTATGATAGAATTTATAAATTCTGTAAAGATTTTATACATCAAAGTATGATAGTTTTGAAACGCAATGCGCGTAATTGAAAAAAACACAAACTGAGAAAAAGGGCTTTAAAGTTTTAAAATTGAATTTGAGAAAATAAATCTTAAAACTTACACGCTAAAATTCTCCAGGATAATAATATATACCATCCTGTTCCTGAAACAGCTTAATTTCTTTACTCTTTTTAGTTTTCTTGGCTCTGCGAGCTTCAAAAGAGGATTCTTAAATCCTCTGTCTTGACGTAAAGATTCGACGATTGTCACGTTCAGCCAGGGGCACACAAACATTTCTGTTAATTTTCCAGCCAAATTTCTCTAAAATAGTAATAAGTATTTGATTTCCATCATTAAAAACACTGGTTTCTAGATTTGCAGCAATCTTGCAATCCGAATCCTAGAACCAATCGTCTTAGGACAAAACTTCCAAATTAATGAATTTAAACTTTCATTAGGATTCTGTGTCTTACCTCCCTAAACGATCTTCAGAGAGTGCCGGATGAGATAAGTCTGCAAATACAGGCTTAATTACATCTCGAACAGCTTTAGCAACTGAGGGTTTGTGTTTATAATTTTTGTAAATATTATTAATTGCGGCGTTATACTTACACCATGTATTTGGATTTGTACGGACAAAACCAGTGCATCGGTTCATCATCAGTGCTGCAAGAATGACCCCAAACACAGCCCAAATGGCTTTTCGCATTTCCTTTACACTAGTAGAATTGCATCGAATAGCATTACCATAGTAATGCGCAAGTTTATCAATTAAACTATCAGTTAACCTACCTTTACCGCCAATAGTTTTACCATCAGATAATTTCTTTTACTATATACTAATATAAGCTTCCTAAGTCTTGTACCCATTCTCCTTTTGCACATGGCCTACACATTCTATTTTCTGAATAAGATAGTCATCGCCGTATGGCTTGTTTTCAGAAAGGGCATTGAATGTTTTTGTGTGTCGCCATCTCTATGTAGTTCGAGATATTTCAGGTTGTAGAAGCTTTTCCTGATCGATTAAAAATCCTCAACATCCTGTCAGCCTCCATCTTACCAGCAGAGCCAGAATAATTTTTCTACATGAAATCTTATGCGCTCTTTGCCATTTTATTGTACTTGATACCAAACTTTACCCCTTTATAACTGTCGCATCCTTTTGCAAAATGAGGGACAACACTTCCCTATCCAAAACCTTAACTTGTTTCAGCACTTATTACAGTACATACTCCAATCAACGATGAATGTCCTCTCGTCTTCCGAGGTACCATCACCACTTACCGTTAAAGGTTATCAGGTGACGAGAAGAATATTCTTCGACAGCTGCCATTTTCATGCTTTCTTTCAGCGACTTCCTTCATAACACGTGAAAGTTTATTATTAATAACATCATGTGATTTCGTTCCTTCAACATGGATTGTGTGAAGACTCATTACAGCACAAAAAAGGTTTTTAATGACTCTAAACCTTGGTCTGTATGTATCTCATTGCTAAAATAGATCTTCTGTTAATTTCTAGAGCATTATTTTTATTCCCATATTAACAGCTTAAAAAACACTCCCACAGTTTACAACAAAATTGTTAACGGTTTAGACATTTTTAAAACATGACAGAAAGCTAAAGTTGAAAAATAAAAAACACATATCTTCGAGCTTTTCACTTGACTAGATCTGACTGAATTCCAGATTCCGAAAGCCGAGACTTTATATTTATCAAAAACAACATATGCATGGCGCCTCTCTACAACTGTTCCTCCTTTTGTGAGTTTAATGAAGGTTCACGCCATATTCTCAATCGGAGCAATTGTTTTCAACTTGATACCAAAGTCAAACAACGCCGTTTGAATTTCATATTATTGCAAACAACGAGACAATAAAACAGAAGCCAACACATTAAGCGTGTTGAGGCTTCCTTCAATTAACCGCGTTTAAATATTACTAGGCTTTTAAAACAGAAAATAAAACGTGGAAATCAACAAAGGGCGGCATGTCATTTAAACATTGTTACTACAAATGTTTGAATTTTTCGAAAAACTTTCGAAGTTTTTGTAGTACTATCACACGTGGTTGGTATCAAAATGTTCAAAAGAAAATGAGGAACAACATATATTTTTTTCGAAAATTCGAAAAAATAGAAGATTAACACCCTTGTGACCCAAAGAGATTGTCTAGTAAACAAAAATTCGCGAGTTTGAATCTCGTGGGTGCCTTAGTAAAGAACTTTAAACTTTTGTATTCATACAAATCGGTCGTGGTTCGTTAACAAATGTCATTGAATTTAGAAAAACATTGTTCCTAATGCTAAGCGTGGAATACGAAACAACTTAGAAGGGAGAGTATAGTTTATGAACGCAAATTTTGAAAAAAATTTCAGAAACCGTCTTTTGAATTAGTTCTGGTGCAATTCGTTTTATTTATAATTAGCAGACTCAAAACATACATGTTGATCGCAGGCGCCGTAGCTTATTTGGTTAAAGCGCCTGTCTAGTAAACAGGAGATCACGAGTTCGAATCTCGTCGGTGCCTTCTTAAATAGCTTTAAATTTTGTATTGTTACAAATCAGTGGTGGTTCTTTCACTCATGTCATTGTATTTAGAAAAACATTGCTTTTAAAGCTAGGCTTGCCCTACGAAATAACTTAGAAGGGAGGGTATAGTTTATCAATACAAGTTTTTGAGAAAAGTTCAGCAACCACCTTTTTGATTTATTTTCGAGCAAATTCTCTTTTTATTTATGATTAGCGGAGTCCTAACATATAGTATGTAGCTCGCAGGCGCCGTG
>BMAU01015227.1:0-53659 GCA_019973935.1 Trichonephila clavipes
ATTATTTTAATTTAAATTTAAAATAATTATACCTGTTTGAAAATTGTTTATATTTTCAGATCTCTAGAGAAATTTAACACCCCTGAGACCACTTAAAGTCAAATAAGGAATAAACGAAGAGGATTTTTTTAGAAACACTTGTCTAGACAGTTACAGCAGAAATATTGAAAATTCTAGAGCCAAAACAAATTAGTTTTCGATAAACTTCATTAAAAACAACTCACTGATAACACAAAGTTCAAGGGCTCCAAAATTGACCACCTCCATATCTCGTGGAAATAACAGCATTTGACTCAGTCTAATCATACACCCATCAACAAATATCCCAACACTGGTCCTCTTGGAGACACGCATTAATAAATTCGCCGTTTCCTTCAAATTAATTTCTTGTACTAATCTGTATTTCATTTCCGTCATCTAGGTCATTCACCGTCCAGTTCCTTAATGTTTATATAAACATCCCATTCCATCAGGTCCGATAAGCTGGTTTCTGTTTATCGCAACGTGTCCAGCGCGGGCCAAATCGCGAGCCACCTATCATAAATCGGTCATCGCGCCACTCGAGATAGGAATGGTTCACGGAGTCATAAATTATGAAGATGTTGAACATTCAGTATACTTAGTAGCAAAACTGTGAATGGTGGATGTTTATGGGATGGTTTTGTCTCTATGGGCAACACAAGATTAAATTTTTGACTAGCGTATGACCTAAATTCGGAGACCTTTCTTAAGTTGAAAAATTCCGTTAGTAATATTAATAAGTATGATTTATTTAGAAATTTTTTTATTAAAAATAAATTACAATACTAAATAAATAATAATATTTCCTTCTTTAGCATGCAAAATTGAATACCAGTTCAGTCAGAGGGGAAAGAAAAATATCATATCATAAACATGAAAAGTCGAAATATGGAATATATTTTATATATATGGCAAAAAATGTTCTTTTTGTAAAGGGTGTAACTATTTGCATTTGGAAAATATGCCTAGTTCAAATCTAAGGAGCCAATGTTGACTTTGGCGATGATTAGAGCGGGTTTAAGACGTTTGATTTCAATTATCTATCTATGGATCGGTGCCATTTTCATTATTTACCTTGGAATAAGAATATTATTTTTATATTATAAGAATTTATTTCATTATTTACCTTGGACGGAATTCACTTGAACTGCAAGTGAATTCCGTGCTGAGCCGATTATAAGGTGTTTTTACTCCAGCGGTTGTTAAATTTACGATTTGCGGCAAGAGGGCCACCGACCCTAGGGAGGAAAGCCTTTCTTGTTGTTGAAGGACTTTTTGAGGGATATTTAGAAATGGTTATTTTTACAGCCATGAATGAATGCAATTGATATACATTTCCAGATGTATTAAACGTCATTAGTATGGCCACTTTAATATTGGCCACTTTGGGAGGTACCATGCTTGAAATCCCTACTGATCTTCACATATGCCAGGGGGGGGTGAACCTTTTTGGATCAACGTGCCATTTTTCTAAAGAAATGTTTAATGAGTTATAGAGGCGTGCCATCAAATAATTTTGACTTGTGATTATTGGGAATTATTTGATGGCATGCTTCTAATAAAACTAAATACGAACAATCAAAATTCTTTATTTAATAAGAAAAAATACATTTTGCACTGTATAGTAGTAAATGTTTTAGTTATACATGTAACTTGACTTGTGTTGTTGTAGATTAGATGACAAATAGCTTATATCAGGATTATAAGATGTTACTTCTAGCAGAATGCATGCTGAATTAGAGTCGTCTGCTAAACGGTTTCTAAGCGGGCCTTTGATGTTATTTATCTCTGAAATAATGAGTCACAGGAATAGGCAGATGAAAATATGGTTAAAATATCATAAGCCAGCTTCTTCAAACAATTGAATGCGTCTGGAATCGAATTCCATGCTTCCAAAATTTCGTTACTGGCACTTTTACTTATAATACTTGTTAATATTTCTGCTTCAATCAATTCCAACTTTTTCCTTGTTTCAATACACTTTTGAATCCCTATTGAACTAGATTGGAAATCAGTCAGTTGCATTTCAAATTCTTCAATTTCCAAACAATTGAATTGGACAAGTTCATTTTATCAAACGAAATCACATCAGGGATACATAATAAATTTGCACGTTTCCGATAATTCCTTGAACTGAGAAAATCTCGCTGAAAATTCTTTGATTAAAGAAATAATTATGGAAATAAACTCATCAATAACTGTTTCTTCATTTCGTTTCTTTTGAGCATCTAAATCTTTGATATTTTTTTCATGTTTAGGAAGTACTTGTAGTTTCTTGTAATAATATCGTTTCTGAAACCATACAGTTTAGTTTCAAAAGCACGAATGAGATCCATCATGATGATAACTGTTTTATTCGGGCCTTGAAGCTTTACGTTTAATTCATTGAAATTTTGGCAAATGTCTGTAAAAAACATCAATTTTAAAAACCATGTAATATCCATTAACTGTGGGTATTGTTCAGTTTTGCTCTCATTTTGTAGAAACAGTCTGATTTCTTCCAAGCAATCAACAAATCTTTGAAGTACGTTCCCGTGGCTCAACAAGGGAACATTATTATACATCAGTAGGCCATTATACACCAAATTGACTTCATCCAACAAAGCATCAAACTTTTGCTTATTTAAAGTCTACGACGATATGAGGTTGCCTATTTTTGTGACTAACGTAATTACATTATCAAAAGATCTTAAACCACTTTTTGCGCACAAGGTTTGTTGGTGAATAATGCAATGGCATTCAATAATCGAATGTCCTGCGTCTGTTTCAAATAAAGAAATGAGACCATTCTTTTTTTTTGCCTACCATATTTGGATCACCATCAGTGGTTACTGAAACAATTTTTTTCAAATCAATTTCTTTCTCAGCAAGTGAATTTCTTACTGCCGTACAAATATCTGTGCCCTTTGTAGTTGTTAACAGCGATGTATATATATATAATCGCAATTAACTCTTCCTTAATGATGTTTCCTACACAATATTGAGAAAAGACAGCTAAATGTGCAGATTTAGTGATGTCAGTACTTTCGTCAAGACATAGCGATATAAAAGGAGTGGAGTTAATGTCATTTTTTTGTTGATCTGTAACATTTTCTGCCAGTTTCAAGATTCTATTTTTTATTGTGTTTCTAGATAGAGGAATATCTTTGATGCCTGAATTATGTTATCTTTATTATCAAAATCATCAAAAAGGGAGGGCGTGCATGCCAAACAAGCTTCCTTCAAAAACTCTCCTTCTTGAAAAGGTTTACCAAGCCGAGCAATGGCATTTGCAGTCGAGTAACTAGTCGCACTTGTGTGACAATTTTTACTTACATCCTCTTAATCGCCTTTACTGATCATGCCATATTTCTCAATCTGTCAAGTTTGAAATTCTCTGCTACACTTACTATCTTGCACTTTTTGTTTTTTTGCTGAACTAGCCATGTAAAATAGCAGCTAAAAATCGTAAATTTAACACAAATAAACTTTTAATATACAGTCGTGTCGACAAAATTGACTATTTTATGTACTCTCGCTTGATCACACACACACACACACATACACACAAACTTTTTACTGACTGCGCACGACTGCGGACGCATGCGCAGATTTTTTGTTTTTTTTTTTGGAAATTGAGTACTTGTACAAGATTTCTGTATGTCTGATCTTTCGCTTTTTCCTCAGGTCATTAAAAATTATAAAAATAAAGCCATGAGATTTATTTGATGAATTACAAGGCAAGAATTAGATCACATTGATAAATTAGATGTATACAAGCTGAACCATTAATGTAAATGTTGGAATATATTTTTTAAACAACTTGAATATATCTAGAAATAGTTACATACACACACTATGCGTAGATAAAAGTTGCATCATTAGCAATTATAATACACGAATTAGCTACGCAAGGCGTAACAAACGAGTCTGCTCCTCGACTTGTCGGCGTCACGACGGATCACTCGCGTTTGTTCATAATACTTCCTAGTGAATTATTTTCAGCTAATGCCCAGAAAGAATCAGCTGAGATCAGTGGCGCACACAAGGGGGGTGTTCTAGGGGTACGGACCCCCTCCCCCATAGCCCTTGATTTTTATTAATAATTAATTAATGCTAATTATTTATTCGACAATTAATATTGTATGTTTTTGTTCTCAAAATCAGCAAAATCAAAAGATTATGTTGGGTGGCGTATTGGAGCATGATACAAAAATGGTGGACTTTTGACCTTGAACCCCCCCTCCCCCCCGAAAATTTTTTTTGTGCGCTACTGGCTGAGATAATACCTCCAATAAGAGACCGATTTTTTCTTGCTCGCATCTGCCGCGTATACACTTGAATATTTTGTCCAATTGTACTAGAAGTTAATTTTTCATTCTTTTGCTGTATGTTAACACAAGGAATTTCAGCATGTTTTCTCAGTAAAACGCGGAAAGATGGCCCGAGTTTATTTTTAACAACAAAGCAGCAAATAAATGAACCTTTATATTAGTTTTCATTGAAAGTAATGCAAAAAGTACTTGTTAGTAATATTTTACTCTGTATTGACATACTTTTATGAGCTCTTATATGGGTGATCAACTAGTTTTTCTCTTAAAAGGAACAACATTTCAATTAGAAAAGAAAGAGAAATTAGAACTCAAATGAAATGAATGTGGTATAAATATGAAGGTCAGGGGAAGAGGGGGCACAGGTGGGGAATCATAGAACAGGAGGGAGAAAGTGCGCGATATGATTTAGTGCATGTGCATTAAGATCGTCAAAAGGATTAAACGGCATGTTTACTCAAGAACACGAGAGAGCGATAACGTATGTTTACCTCCAGTGTCAAGATAAGGTTGGGCACCCTCTCTGACGTCGCGCATGTGTTCTCCCGCTTCATCCGATCAAATCAACAGCCAAACGATCCCTCACCAAACGCGTGTTCCCACTCGTTTTTTTTCTTTATTTCCAATTTCTATTCTTTTTGTTTCGAATTTTATTTGTGAAAAGCAATTCTTATTTTTTTTTCGTTTCGAACCTTTTATTTCTAACTTATTTTGAAACTAGTATTTGTGTATGTTACCGCATTACATATATTTTATGTTTCTGTTTATAATTTTACTTTGTGTAAGCATATTTTATTTGAAAAGTGTTTCTTACAAATAAAAGAAAGATTTAGTTTCTTTGTATTTCTTAAAAGAATTTCTTATTATAATAATCGTCTTGCTTTAAATTAAAAAAAAATCGATTTGATTCTGTTTTGAATTGCTTTTTCGATTGATATACTAGGCAATATTAATTATTTCATTCAAATTTTTTTTCTATATCGATCAATACCTACGCTACCATTTTGTTTTTGTTCCTGTTTCGTTTCTTAAAATTAATTTGCTAATTTCGAAATACATGCATATGATAATACATAATGCAGAACTATTTGTATTTTCAGAGCACTAAGACTAATTTATCTAAAATACACATATTTATTACGCCAAATACTTGATATTAGAAATTTTGAAAACGCAAAATCTTATTTCTTTTTCTCTCCACGTTTTTTTACTTAGTCCGTTGAAGTTGGAAACATTAGCACTGGCAATATTCGTCTTCGGTATAGCTTTTCCTTTTCCAGAAACATGCATTGATAATCCTGTTTTTGTAGCTAAATTCAAGTAATTTATAATTAATTACCGAACACTTCACATAAATACCTCTGATTCTTTAGTTAAATTCTTTAACAAAAAAAGATGTTTAATATTACTTTTTAATCCCATAATGTCATTCGTCAATTTAGTATTGATCAGAAAGATCGATGAAAAGGAGATATAGTTTTAAGGAAGAAGGAATAGAAGTTCTTCTGCTTAGGATATCATCTAAAAGTGTGTGAATCGCATAAAATTTAAGAATTAATAGAGCTTAAGGAATATAATGGTAAAGGGCATAATGAGCACACATTACGAAAAATTGTACTTGTGGTTTTTTTTAAATATATAAATTAAGAGTGAAAAAACTTTCCATTACAAAGACATCTACGAGTATAAAGAGATTCGCATATAGAACGACATGCACTTAGAAATAGAATTGTGTTCTTTTAAGAAAATAGTATTCTGGAACTAAATAATTGTTTTAAAGATTACCCAACATGTATGAACATAATTTCAATTCACTCAATAATCGCAAACTATATTTAAAACTTTTTGAAAATAGAATTTTCAATCAGCTATTTTTTTTCTTTCTCTTAAGAAAATTCCAATATTTAACCTCTGTGTTTTACTTTCCCTTTTCCCGTCATTTTTATCATTTTGAACACAGCTTTTCTAATTTTTTTTATTTTGAACTATTCGAAAATTTTTTCGAACTGTGGTTTTTTCTCTCTTTTTTTTAATCCTCTTATTTCGAGCTTTTTTCCCTCTGTTGCTGTCACGGTTGCCGAGTGGGAGGAGGTTAACCGTGATCGTCTTAAAGAAGACGAGGGATGAACAGGGAGAGCGAAAAAAATCGTCTGACGTTTGGGGAGAGGAACAAACAATCGCGTTACTCGAGTTTGAGGGGAATCATTCCAGATGCTTTGCAGTGATGATGGAACGTCTGCAAAAGCACGCCCCGTAGAAGTCGTTCCACTTTGGAACGAAACCGAAGTGTGTACTTAGTGCTAAAAATTTTTTTTATCGTGAATTCACCTTTTTTTAAGAACTGTAGGGAAGTAACAGTTCAAACATTTTTTTTTCTTCTATTTAGAAAAGCACTTGCGGTCCTAGTTCAACAATTACAAAATAAAATGGAAGCAATATTAAATCTCTGCTTTAATATAAAGATTTTTCTTATTATATTTAAAAACATGTTAAGTTACGTAGTACTTACTGGCATGAATTTTTTTATTTTATGACTACCACTTATCACCTCAGCTCTTGAAGACACATTATGGAAAATATTTTTTCTGGTTCAAAAGTCATCATTTCTCAGGGGTCGATAACCTGTGGCATGCGGGCCACATGTGGCACACGACTGTACTCTGCAAATTTGTCAACCGCAGAGTAGATGGAAATTAATAAATTTGAATGGAACGTATTTGACAAACATCTTCGGAATTACGGATATTTACGGAATGGACATCACGGAAACACAGCTATTTTGTAAATTATTGAATGCAGTAGCGCACACAGGAATTTTTCAAGGGGGAACCGATGTCGAAAGTTCACCCTTCTCGTATCATGCTCCTTTTGGTTGTGTCGATTTTCGGGAACAAACCACAGTAAAAAACGAATTATTGAATAAATAATTAGCATTAATTAATAAAATTAATCATGAATAACAAATACTTAATTAAATTTTACGTACTATATACTTAGAATTATAATCAATCGGAAAAAATATCAAGGGCTTTGGGGGGATCCCCGGAACCCCCCTTGTGAGCGCCACTGATTGAATGTCATTGTTGAAGAGATTTACTTGTTTGAATAGATAAAATTGCGTGCACGCTGCTTTCCGCTTTTGGTTCTACTTATCAAAGTAAAAAAAAAAAAATCTTTCCTCATATGAAAATATTTGGAGTTGGAGAAGAAATTGTTCAACAACTGAATGATGAGAAAAGTGTCCAATTGGGAGTCATTTTGTGACATGAAAGTAGAGTGGTGCACTAGGTTCGCGTTGAAATTTTTATTTGTCTTTTATTTTAACAGTAATGAAGGAAAATAATTATATTTTACGTTGTCTCTTTCTTATTTTAAGAAATATGTTTTAAATTACGAAACATTTGCACAATTAAAAATTTTTTTATTATTATTTTTATTGGAGAAGCAGTCATATTTCATGTTGTTTGTTTGTATGCTAAGAAATATCTTTAAAGGATGCAAAATTACTAAATAATAAAACTGTAAATCTAAATGATTGAGCTCTATTCTCTAGTCCTGCATGCATTACCACAGGAATTGAATCGTTTCCAAAGTGTCCTACCGTGTGGCATGCTGAATCCTGTGGGTAGATTGGTTTGGCATACAGCAGCTAAAAGGTTGCCGACCCCTGATTTAGCATAATAGTTTGACTTTATAACATCACCCTGATAACAGTTCCTTTAAACATATAATTACCTTTTGAGTTTAGATCAATTATTTAGAATGAATAAATGTAGTTTCAGAAGCTAAGCGATGGGGATTGACAGCCTGACATAATTTCAAAACGCGATCAAGCTCCGAGGATGACATCTGAGATTGTAGCTCCCTATTGTAACTTCAACTCTGCGTGTAAATTTAAACTTAGTTTCATTTAATATGCAGTGAATCTGTTAATTCTATTTCTACCTTACATCGGATCAACATGTTTGTTTGAATTAATTAATTTTTTTGTTGTTTATAAAGCCATTACCCGTACACTTAGCTAGGCATTTTATAAAGTTGTATGAGTATATATATATATAGCGTTGGCCGGTGTTGGTTTGTTGTCGTACCTGGTTTATTGAAGACATCTTCAGAATAATTTTTCCTCCTTTATTATGAAGCACACTTCACACACAACAGATTAAAACACAATTGCGGTACTTTGGAGCGGCCTGTTGGAGGACACAAAGACAAATAGATGCAGTTATTTACATTCTTACATGATGAAGGCAAGCAGACAAAAAGAGCGCGTTACACAAGATTTTTGCTTTTATAACGGCAGTTGTTATTACGTAATAGTAGTTCTGATTGGATAGAATGGGCGGGACAGGGATTTCGGACTAGCCGATTACGATTAAGATTACAGTGTTATTTTTAAACTAAAGAATTTAAAGTTTGTTTAAATATTAATACACAGAGTTAACAAAAATGATACTAGAGGGAATTATTACACACACACACACACAGTAATTTGAAATTAACAGCTCTTTCTGTTACCTGACAATACAGTATTTACACGGTACTTATATCAAAAAATAAATTTTTTAAATTTTTGTCTGTGTGTCTTTCTGTCTGTCTGTTTGTTCCGGCTAATCTCTGAAACGGCTGGACCAATTTTGACGAAACTTTAACTGGCAGATAACTAATAATATAAGAAATAACTTAGGCTACTTTTATTATAGAAAAAAAATTAGGGTTCTGAGAAAATAAAATTAAAACCAATGAAATAGTGAGCAATATCCCAATAGCAAATAGGGATTATTTATTTCAAAAGGGATTATTTTTATTCAATAGGGACTATTTTATTTTGCTAGCCTTCTGTCTCAATGCCAAAAGTTCATATTTTTCTAATGATTTTAAACTCTGCGAAGTGAATAAACACAGTGTCAAGGTTGCGTTTTAAACAAAAAACAAAGAAAACAAAATGAAACATGGACGAAGTCGCGGGTAACAGCTATTTAACATAAAATAAATGCATCAGAAAGTAATTTTAACGTATTACACATCCAGTACAAATTATTTACACTATTTTAAGCGTTTATTACACAAAATTTCTAACAGTGTGTTTCTTTTGCTGAGCAGGTAGGTGTTTTAAAAAATCGACCCACAAGAAAGTTACGGAGCGTCATAAATAATAATAATTAATAATAATAATAACAATAAATCCAGCTATTATTTCAGCTTAAGACTTAAAATTTAGCGAACATGGTTTTTTGTTTTTGTTTAGATGAGATATGCAAAAAGCTTTTCTTTTTTTTTGCTTAATTTACAATTCACGTAAAATTAACTCATTAAAAATTTCTTTATCCTTCAGTCTGCATTGTTTAATTTTTAAATTCCACCCGTGCCAAGAACGGGTATACCAGCTAGTATATATATATATATATATATATATATATATAAATGATTGATAGCTTCAGCATTAAGCATTCGATTGTTTTGAAAGACACTCTTATAACTCTCTCTTGATTTAAAAAATATTTCTAAATAATTTCTAATAATTTTTTAAATTGAAGCAGAATCATCCTTTACCCTCACTCCCCTCCCTCAGAGGGGATTTCTGCAAAACCCATTTTTAGTGGATTTTTACTCAACAAAATAAACATGCTTGTTAAATTTCATTACTGTAGGTCTAGTAATTTCTCCGGGGGGAACTCCACGTTTTCCCCGTAGGAGTCGATTTTCGCAAAACTCGTACTTAATGGATCTCAATTCAACAACAAAAAAAAAGCATGCTTACCAAATTTCAAGTATATGGGTGTAACTGTTCAATAACAGAAATTTTTATCTCTAATGCCGATTAACTCTTCGTAGCCTGTCTTGGGACCCAATTTTCGAAAAACCCGTTCTTTGAGGAACTCTACTCCATTGAAGGAACGTGCCCGACAAATTTCAAAATCTTTGTAGGCCTAATACTTCAAAAACGGGAATATTAATCTCTATCGCCCTTTAAACTCCTGAAACGTAGGTCGATTTTTACAAGACCCCTTTTGCACCGTAACTCTACTGTATGAAAGCAACATGCCTACCAAATTTCAAGTCTGTTGGTCTAATAGTCCCGGAGAAATCATGAGAAGTGAGTGTGTGAGTCACACTTTTATTTTATACATATATGGATTCTCCAAAAATGGTCTCTACATATTAGTTATAGCAGTATATAATTTTCGCCGGCTACTTAAGGGATTCCTATCATAAAATGCAGCTCCCCCCTCATCGTTATTTACAACTTATTCTAAGTAAGGCAAAATGACGTGGACCATTGAAAACGTAGGTATTCAGGTCACAAGCGAAGTGGCCCAGAAACTAGCAAATAGCCCTCTCCGAACTCTCGCGAGTTTCCATTTTCGTGGAAAAAGGGGAATTTCTCCTGGGGAGGGAAGTCAGCTGTATCCGGCGACGGATATTTAAAAATAACCTCCGAGATGAAGATGCCAATTGAAGTCGGTCCTTTGCTCTCGGCGCCGAATGAATCGATGCACCTTGTTCCGCTCGTCACCACTCAGTGGAAAATAGAGACGTATTTCCGGTCGCGAGAAACAAGTTCAGAATTATTTGTGTTGCATCAGTGATGAAGCCGAAAGGGAGATTGTTCTAGAAGTCTGGACACCTCCCCCTGAAACAGTTACAGAAATACTTGTGCGTTTTATTTATGAAAAGAAACTGATTGAATAATTTTAACATCCAGGAGCGAAATTGTTGATAAAATTAATTTGTTAATAAAATGGTCTGGAAAATGAGTTAAATTACTATTATTATTATCTTTTCACTACATTAAATTTTTTTTTTATATATGTAGCATCTCTTCCATAAAGCTTCGCTTTCATCAAGACATCGAATATACAAACATGTATGTGTATAATAATTTATTTAAACTTTCTGTCGAGGGATTTTAAATTATAAGGGTCTTCTGCCCTCCGAGGCTTCATATTATAATTAATTTCTAGTTGACCCACCTAATGGAATATAGCCATAACCTTATGTCCCCAAAACTGAGCCAAGCGTTTTTAGAACAGGATGATGCAGTTCTGCATCATCATCGTATTCTCTCTAATCAGTAAGGCATCACCCGGAAACTATATGATTTTAATAGCTTCCGGTTCACCAAGCAAGGTTGAGTAGACCTCGCACAACCCGGGATTTTGAGCCCCGGACCTGTGGCATGGAAGCGCGATACGCTACCACTCAGCCACTGGGTTTCCTCAATTACTCAAAAAAATATATCATAGTCATACAACATCATGAAGAACCCAACGACACGAACATGCAACAACTAATATGACACATAAGATAAAAAAGCCAAGAAACAGGGAATAAGTCATTAAAAAAATTTCCTTTGTAATAATATTAATTTAAATCTGAATGTGCAGATATATTGATAAAATTAAATGTATATGTATATTATGAGGAAAATATAGCCCAATACTAATATAACTGTACATTTAAAAAGAATTAGTATAATAAATTTTATAGACATTTTCTAATAACACGAAAATTACCAGTGAAATTTGTAATTACATGCTATAATTCTATATTTTTGTATTATAACACAAAAAACTCGTGCGATAAAGGTAAAATAAAATGAATGTAATCGCAACTGATTTAGAAATTATTAATTGATATAGTTAGTACAATAAAGTTTCTCTAAAATGATGTTTTTATGATTGATTGAGTAATATTTACTTTTTTATGGTCCATCCGCTTATTCAGTTTTGCGATTTCTTTAGAAAAAATTTACTTCCTATTCACTCAATTTTTAATATTCAAAATAATACAAACATAGATTTGTTTCAGAAATAGACAAAAAAAAAAGAGAAATAATTAATGGATAAGCGTGCAGCATTCTAGTAGGAAGAGAATGTTACTTATGTTACATTTGGAATAAATACTCATATAATCGGTTTTAATTACATAAATGGTTAGGTGGTATCTATTCATTAAACATTCTGTTCAAAATTTTTTTAAAATTGTCTAATCTACAAACAAAGATTGTAGGGTTAAAGATGGTTTTTATTCGTCAACTTTCTCCTATTTTTCAATTCCTACCATTATATATAGTTCACACTCTCCATATATATATATATATATTTAAATTCTATTATTTTTAATTTCTGATATATCCTTTCTGAAATCTTATGCCTAGTTTATCTTACAAATTCAATTTTTTTAGTTTTGATTATTGATTATTCATGTCTCTTTAGTAGAGAAATTTGACTATGCATATATTTATATATATATCTTGTTCAAATTTTCAATCGTTAATAAAGTACCTTTTCTTCATCCAATCAAGTTCAAATACATTTTATAAAACTCGTAGTGGATGACACTTGATGTTAATACAGTTTTTTCAAAATTAATTCATTAATTAAATTTAATTAACTGAAATAAAATTTTTCTTTGTCCATCAAAGTAGGAATTCACATAATTTTTTTTTTTTTTATATTGCTTGTTGCCTTTATCATCGGTCTGAAAAAGAAGAGAGAAAAAATAATATATAAAAATTAATTCTAAGACTGTGGATAGTTAAAATATATGAAACCCAAATATGTGATTGTATTGATAGTAATCTACAGACCCACATGTAATAAAAAACCAAAAAGTCATATATAAATTTGAAAAATTACAGAAGATTTAATCTTCAACACCAAAATTTTAATCAAATTCATCAACAAGAGCCCATTGAAATTGTTGAGTATGTAAGGCACGTAAAGAAAAAATACCCCCAAACTACTTCAAAATGACAAGTTTTATTTAAAAAAATATGAAAATCATACAAAAATTTAAAAAAAAAAATTTATTGAGAAGAAAAGATGTGAATATATAATTAAGAAATAAGAAGCTTATAGAAGTTAAAAATACCAGACAAATTAACTGATAGTGCTATCTAGGAAAAGTAGATACAATAATAATATGGAGAACAAGAAATAAAAACAAGTGAAAATTTATACTTTTGAACTGATTACAAATGCATGCGTAAAGGAAATTAAATCGGTATCTAAAAGTAAATAATATCTTTTTAGAATTATTAGTTTTGTCTTTTACTAACTAAAAAATTGTTGCGTTGTAAATATTATTAATAAGAATAGTATTTCCATAAAAAAAATATGAATATTACTATTCTAAAAGGTACTTTAGTAATATTAAACTTCGGCTTTCTCAAAAATATTACTATTTGCAAAGTTATATCAAAGAAATCTGTGGAAAGTTGGATATTGTTTGTTTTAATTAGGTTCAGATAATTAGAATAAAAATAAAAATTATAAATATATTCTCCATTTTTATCAAAAACTATTAAATTATCAAAACAACTAAAAACTAAAATTCTCAATAATTAAACTTTTTTCCAAAAACGCATAATGCACGATTGATTTATTATAGAATAAACAGTGATACATGAAAAACTGTAGTTGTTTTAAACAGAAGTATATAATCATTATATTTCAGTTATTAGTAAAGACGATGATAAAAAAAAATTCACTCTTATGTTATGAATTTCTTTAACCCAATAGATGCTAGCCTGAATTTATTCATTCAATAACATATCTACAAAAATAAAAAGCGTTTATCTTTTTAATAATTAATAAATATCCATCTATATTTTTCAACATTAGTATAACTTAAAGAAAAAAATGATTCAATTTATAATCTAGAAAATTCACGAGAAAATTTATTGAAAAATGGGAACATTTCAAATAGAGAACTAAAGTCTTTCATACATTATTCTTCGGTGAAGAAAAAGTATCTACCATTACTTCTGCAAAGTATTTTTAGTTACTATTCCGCTGATACACACAAAAATGTCCCCCATCCACCTACATATTACAGATTAGTAGTCCTGTTATAGCTTCTAAAACTCCTTTATAGTGATGGTCCATCAAGCTCTACGGCCTTCTAGATGCTCTTGGCAACAGTGGACCATAAACCCGCGAACGTTCCTATCGCACAGATATACAAATGATGGCTGTTTATGTCTCGCTGTTAACTGCAACTGCAACGTTGACTTCTGATTGACGAAGGACATAAAACTATCTTCTCGAGTCGTAAAAAATGGCAGTAAAAACGAGAAATGACCTTTCTCAACTCGTAAATAGATGTTACAAGAATTTTAACACATACCGATCGCAAGAAGAATTTATATCCCATATCTCCAAGATTTCTTTTTTAAATCTGAGAAAAATATGGCTTTTTAAGAGTTCTTAGTATGTTTATCAACGGCTCTTAGAACGGATTGCTTACTTGAATTTCTTTTCCTTTAAGGTATCCGACTACGTTCGGAACCGTGATTTTAAAAAAAGCGCATAAATGGATAATTTTCATAATATTTAGTGTCACTTAGATTAGAATAAGTGTATAAAATTGTTTTAAGGACATTTTGACAAAAAAATTATTTAAATACAATACTTCGACAAAAAATGAACTTAGAATAACCTTTTTTCAAAATATTCTCCTTTTGTGAAAAATACTTCTATTATAATAATATTTTGCCTGTAGCTCAGACCTCTGTACAAAGGCTCAACTATAATTTTTGATAAGTTCACATTATTTTTAGAGTTACAACCCATTGAATCGGGGTTTTTTTCTTAAAATTTCTCCCCTCTGTTGTCGTAAAACATGGATAAACCCACTTCTAAGTTATATATTTCAAAAATTCTAGTTGAGTCTCTGTACAGAGGTCTGAGCTACATACAGGTGAAATATTATTATAATAGAAGCATTTTTCACAAAAGGAGAATATTTTGAAAATGGGTCATTCTATGTTCATTTTTTGTCAAAATATAGTACTTAAATAATTTTTTATTGTAATACTATTCTTAAAACAATTTTATACATATATTCTAATCCAAATGACACTAAATATAATAAATATTATCCATTTATACGCTTTTGCAAAGTTATGGTTCCGAACGTAGTCGGATACTTTAAGAGCTCAGTCAGTCATAATGGGGTTGTGGTCAGATGAATTGAATAACACATATATTATAGCCTCCAGATAAACAAAATTATGTATTTAAATTTTTATTTAACCTTTTTATTCCTTATTGATAGTTCGCGCGCGCGCGCGCGTATCGTATCAATTTATACTCAAAAATAAAGTAAGTGAGCATTTAATTTCGAAGAATGTTTTAAAACTAAGAAAATTTAATACATATACATTTTTTAATCATCAATGTATCAACATATAAAGAAACTAGATTTTATTTAATTATATAAATGTACCTGATAATAACGTTCTTATCAATTTTCAGGGTAATGATTGGTTTTTAATCAGGATGATTATCAGCGTTGTAAGAATTAAGTAGGCTTATGATTTAACTAATTTACAAACTCTCAAAAGGACATGACAACTAAAGTAAGCATCCATTTAAAGTAAGCGTAATAGTAAGTTAACAGAAGTTGGCAGAAAATGCAAGTTGTATTGTCAAATCTGCATCATTTACAGTGGTGTTTTAAGTCACATTTTCACTATTGGAGAAAATGAAATTCCCAGCATAAATTTTTCTTGTTCTTAAATATTTTGTGTGAACCGCTTCTATGAGAGAAATGTATATCAAAATAGAAAAGGCCGAATGTTTTTAATCTTAATAAATTTTCTTAATAAACTTCTAAAAAATAAAGTGTAAAATCGACGAGAAAGACTCTCGATATATAAATTCATAACAGCTAAACTCACAAAAACTGACAATTAAATGATTTATTCTAAATGTACAGTAAAATTCATCATGAAAATAAGAAGGAAAAAACTTTTCCATTTCATGGATCTTAATTGAAATTACTTAATTCTGAAAACTCTACAAAATAAGTAAAAATTTCCCTTTACTTTTATTCCAAAGAAAATCGAACACTAATTAAAAATAGTGTACCGCGCGTTTTGACAGGAACTTATTCAATAGATTAAATCCTATTTGTACATTTTTATAGAACATCAAACTTCTTTTTATTATATTTTTCGATTGCTATTTTTCTCCTTTATGTCATATAATGAAAGAACATTTTGCAAAAAAGAAAATAATACTTTATATTAAAAACATATTGTGTGTCACTTAAAATGTTGTGCCAATGGAAATTATGAAAGATAATTAATTTTAACACCATTCTTTCATAAACTGTTTAACTTCGTTAATAATATCTAGATTATTAATAGAACGTCTAAATCAAGTTGATGAAATTAAAAAAGCGTCTCGCCTCTCCCTACATAGTTCTGTGTAGGAAAATTTAACACTCGGCCTTCTTTTCTCTATTTTTGTTCCATTTCTTTACATTAAACCTTTTTTCAAAAATTTATTAGCCTAAGCACTTCTGGCATTTGCCTTCATACATTCAGATTCCCCAAACAAATTAAGACCCTTCTACTTAACAAACCAAAAAAAGGATTAGTCAACTATAAACATTTTGTAAAAAGCACTTATAACTTATCATATCTCAAAACTGAGACAGTAGGTCTCCTTTTGCATATCGCTAATTATGTCCAAGAGTTTCTTGCAAGGGCTGTCATTCTTGGGGCGCCTGTGAGGTGACAGGGCTGTTAGAGAAAACATCGGAGCTGACAAATTCCCCTTTATGTCCTCTTGATATACGAGCGGAGAGGCGACAATTCTCCTTGCTCTTGCGCTTCCTTTCCATTAACAAAATGCATCTCACTCTCTTTCTCTGGGATGATGTATCGAGAGGATGGAGAGCAAAAGAGATCATCTCATTGCTATCGTTTTCTTTTGGGGGAAAAGACGCCGCTTCTCAAGTGATTGGTTTTGACACTCTCGTTTAACAGTCCACTTAACCCATCCGGGAGTTTTCTTCTTTCCTTCTTTTTTTTCGATGAAAATGTTTGAAAGGGTGCTTTGGATGGTTACGGGTAGGGATAGATTCGGCGCCTATGGAAATGTAGAGGAAGTAAAACGAAGAAATGCTTTTGAGAATAATTTTTCGAGTTGGAAAGATGCTTACAATGCGCGCAAAAACTGAATATTTTATTGGAAAAAGGCTGGGATATACACAATCTTTTGTTTTGTGAGGATATTCCTTAGCTTTTACTCTAAATTAATGAGTTATTTTTCAGTAGACATTTTATAAATAAGTGAGCAGGATTTAAAACATTTTTTTTTACCTATCTCAAATATTATATATGTTACCATTAAAGTGTGAAATTCGTTATTTGATTAAATAACTAGGTATTTCATGAAATAACTAGACAAGGAAGTTAAAGTACATAAAATTATATATTCAATTCTACAATTTAACTAGGTATTCCATAGAATATCGATAACTTGATCGTTAAAGTATGAAATACGGCACTAGAAAGTTCTTTGAACCGGTTCTAGCTGCTTTTAGTGAGACAGTTTTGAATTGAGAGAGTTGTGTACTCTAGGTCTCAGTTCAGTATATGTGAGCGAGAATCAATTTCCATTGAAGAAGTTCCGAATATTGGACACAATGCTTCGATCTGTTGTTGTAACAGCTCAAAGTTGCGATACTGGACAAGGATTTAAAAAGTGTGAGTAAAAAATGTGTATTAGTAAAAAGTGTTAAAAAAATATGCAATGCATTTCAAAGTGCCATCGCAGCAATTCTTGCTCTAATAAATATGAAAAGTAAAATAAAAAAGTATTTCATGAAATGTAAGTGAATTTCCTCTTGCAACTTCGTTTGAAAATGTTTACACAGTGTTTTTATGAAGCAACAGTTTTTCTTCTCAGCATGCATTTGGTAATATTTGTTGTAGCTATTTATGACACCTGATCGAGAGTAACATCAGATCAAGGCCCACGGAATTCATCGTGGCAAGGGGCTAGTAGTACGCCTGTCGTTATCCGTAGCTTTGAGCACCATACAGGTGACAATATGATTTTGGCTTTGACAGTGTGCTTTTTTAAAGTTTGAGTTTTTATAACTGTTCAGATCTGTTTATACAATATTAAATAATCTAAATTGGAAATTGACACCCTGAAACTTAAAAAAATTATGTTGACTGAAAAACTGATATTGTGAATTAAGTTTTTAAAAAGCGCTATACTGAGGAAATGTATCAATATACATCGCATTATGTAATACTTAAGTTTTATAAATTAAAATAAATTCATTTTAATAAAGAATACTTAAAGGCTGTTTTGAAGTATACAAAGAAAAAGAATCATGACTTTGTGACAAATCTATACGGAACTTTATCACTAACCTTCTGAGTCGTCTTTTTTAGGGAAATTTATAATTCCCTACCTATTTCCAATCAGCTCCAAAAAGAGGACAGGATTCCTTGTTATGCAGATTAGATAAAGTATTTAAGTCAAACGGAATCGTAAAGTTAGAGCAGTAGGAGAGAGAAATTGAAGCAGAAAGTGATAATAGTGAAGTTAAATTTATAATTGAAGATTTCTTGTTGGATAATTTAATCTCAAGAAGACTTGAGATTCAGTGTGGTAAATATTGATTTATATTTGAAGTCTCATTAAAGATTTATATTAGGAGCGAGATTAAAGTTAAATGTTCAATAAGAACATTATAGAATATAATTCTGGGATCTCTTATCGTGGTAATCTCTGCGTGATCGACATTCTAATTGTTAATTAATTGGATCATTAAATATTTAAGTTAATTTAAAGGAAATACCCTTGTTTAAACCTCATATAGCTATTTCTTGATATATTTTTTATTAAAAGTCTTTGATTCTATTTGGGAAAGATTACCAAATAAAGAAAGTTATTTATAAAAATGGCTGCTGGTTCTTATATGACTCCAATCTATTCTCGTTCTCAAAGTGAGGTCCAAGGGGACCTTCACAACTTGTTTTAAGAATTTTCATTTGATCAATTACAACGGAAGGATTTCGAGCTAAAGCACATGTATCCTCAGTACGCGAGCAGTAATAGTAAGTAAATGGCCAGTCCCGAACTCATAGCCGCCATTGTAATTGAATCTTGGGTTTAAGTCCCCATACCGTTAAAGACTCAACGTGTAGTGAGGATAACGTACCCCCTTGTCTCGCCTCCCCTCTTGACAACATTTTGCTAATGCGAATTCTGACTAGCTCATTTCATCATTTCAATGAAACAGTTCAGGGTTTGATAAAATCACTTACTTTCATCATAAAGATGACCTTGAAGAGACGTTATTTTAACATCTCCCATCAATTGACCCTATCCCTTAGGGATGATATGAAATCCCTAAGGGATAGGAGGGGAGACACCTGGGGAAGGGTCGAGTCTTTGTACTTCCTAACCATAGAGGTAGTACTATCGATCCCATATCTTTAAAAAAATAGCCGACTTGTTTATTTCCTCATTTCACTAAAACAGTTCGGGGATTTGATTAAATCACTTACTTCCATAAGGGAAATGACCTCAAAGAGAAGTTATTTGAACATCTTGCGTGAATTGATATCTTCCTCAGGAATTTAATGAAATCCCTAATTTCATCGTTTCCCTGCGACATATATACTTAATCACCGCCAAGAGGCGCCTAATGCGCATGCTCGAACAGGTTATTTCTCACATTCGAATGTAACACATTTAAAAATCCACATCTTGTAATTACGGTAACGACTTTAGTTACAGATAAAAACCAATTTTAGTATTTTTTCCCCTTTCGTTAAATACTATTATATCCCTTAACCTTTTTTAAAAAAAAGTTTTTAAAACGACACAGCGGCATTAGATTTTTGAATGGAAAGCAAAACTATTCTGCAATTTACGGAATACTGTATAAAAAGTTGTATAAAAATTGTAAAAAAAAAAATTAAAAAATTTATTGTCTGTAGTAAATGTAAAAAAAAAAAAAAAAATTTATAAAAAATTTTGAGATCGTAATGATTGAGCGGTCTCTGGGCCAGTTAAGTTTTTGTGCAACCTCGTGAACGAGTCTTAATCTCATAAAAGATTTGTGCAACATATGCTGTATCTATGCAGGCTTTAAGTCTTTTCACTGGAGTAGTTGGAAGTTTAGGAGAGTGGTGTGCCATCCTAGGTATCGTCCTCGTTTCTTGACTATGGTTTAAAAAAGCAAGGTTCTTTGTTGATAATCCTTAATGCTACCATCGTCGTTAATTAACAGTCTTTGAGAAAAATAGAGTTCTTATTAAAATATAAATATATTTATTTCATAGAATAAAGAGTACTAAAATTTTGTTTATCTTAATTTCAAAGGTTATTGTAGTGTCTGACTACTTTTTGGTGGTAGATTCTTTAGGAGTTGGGGCGACGTTCCCGCACCTGCGGCGGTGAGGGGTTTCTGTGTTTTTAGAGAGAAAGTTTTTGGACCTCGAGCGAAGCGGGCAGAAGAAGAAAGTCCCTTGTTTTGGAAGCGCGAAGTACTGAACTGTTTTGGGGTGAAGGCAATTGAATTCCTTCGGTGAGATCGACGCACAGCACGTGATCTTGTGTAATAAGAGGAGATAGTTTCTTGGGAGTGTTTTAACTCGATGGACAGTGTTTGTTTGATTGTAGTGACAATCAAGATAATTGATTTTAACCACACAGGGAACCTCGCTTCAGACTGACCACCTGATCGGGACATCTGCTCATTCTCCTCAACGTCCAATGATCACGTATACTGGGATGGGCACAGTAGTCCCTGGCCCTCATGGGATGTTGTGCCACTGAGTTTAAGTTAATTGTGTTTAATCAAGAGATAATTGTGTTTGAATTGATTATGTGGAGAAAGGTAGAAAGTAATTGAGAATACATCTCAGTTATAATATTGGAAACAATTTATCTAATGAAAAAATTTAATGGAATAATTTAAATTAATATTACGAACCAATATCTGTTAATTAACGATCTTTAAAAAATCCATAATAGAATAATTCGTTTTTTAACTTTCTCTTTTAATGCTATTGTAGATTTTATAATTTTCAAGAATAAAAAATGTTTATATATAGATAAACAGTTTATTTCAAAACAATAGCATAGAGTTAAAAACCTTGCTTTAGAGTTTTACAAAAAAATGAAATATCCTTTAAACATACTTAATTAGTTATTCATAAGAGAATATTTAACGATTTTAACTGCTTTATTTTTGACAAATTATTTATGAATGCAAAACTTTCCTATTGAACACTTTTAAAATTGCCATTTATATCAATCTCTTTTTTTTAAAAAAAATTGACCAATAATGCGCAGTTGTTTTAAGTGATTTTAAAAAGCACACACACACACACACACCAAAGTTATTTTTAGTCTATACAAAAATCTTCCGCTTACAGATAATTTTTAAAAATTATATGAATGGTAAGTACTTTTAACAAGTACGTTTAAGTAACGCATCTTTATTACATATGTATGAAAATATATTAATTGCAACTGTGAACAATTATTCGGTTTGAAATGATGAAGTTAAGTATAATATTTTGATGACCTGGCTGAACTTTTTACAAGAAAAAAAGAGAATGCGAACAGTTGATGTAGAAATATTGGATACTTTTTGTATTTTAATTTCATTTCTATAATGTACATAATTTTTTTAAGGAAAGCATTTATTACTTAGACGAAAAAAAACAACAACCTGTATTCCAGCTCAATTTAATTCTTTTTTTCTTTTACGGGAGGGTTTTCATGACCACACCTATGCGACTACCTCAAACACTAAAGTCTCCAGCAACTGACTCCCACGTTTTGAACTAAAAGTGCAATCTAAAAATGAAAAAATAAATTAAGAATAAAATTCAAAAGAAAAGAAAAAATTATTTTCTTTTCCTTTCGCAACTGTAACTGAAAGCACGACCACCCAGTTCAGAAAAAATCTTTATAGTTCCGCTAATTTAAAAAAAATAATAATGAAATGAGGGGGGAAAAAAACTCCACGTCTATAATATAATTAAGAAATTGTACTTTTGCTAAGCCTTTAATTTAGCTTCTATTTTTGTAGGTTTGCGGTTCTTTGATAAAAAAAAAATATTTTTGTAGGGTCTCTTCGAAAGATTTGCTTTTCTCCCTTCCACCAGAAGAGTTAGGAGTTCGATTGTTAGGTGGTGCATTTGAAATTGATTTCAAGAACCATAAAGAAATTTTTTTACTTAGATAATTTTAAGGAAACATTTTGTTTTTTTTATATGTTTTTATTTACATAAAAAGAATTTAACTTTTCTCAGTAGCGTCTTTTTTATGTGAATGATTTTTATTTATCGTAGTTTCTCCTAGAAGACTTTTGAAGGCGTTAAAAATCATAAATTAATGTTTTTAATAATCATAAAGTTTATCCTTCATACTTTTTTAAAATTTTATCATTTAGTATTCAAGTTATTATTCCTATTATTGAATGTTAATTATAGATACGATAGTTCTAAAACTTTAACCCTCTGTCCGGAACAATTTTCTTACCCCTTTTATAAACATTCGTCTGACTGACGGGTACGCAAATTTTTTTGAATTTTTTTACCTTAAGAACTGTTTTAAATGTCCTTAACGCTCATGAAATTGAGTAGAATTATTAATATTTAAGTTTTTATGAGGCACACTATATTAATATATTTTCATCACAAGAATTGTGGCTAGTATTTTTATAAAAACTAATTGGAAATGATTTATATTCATGTAAAAATAATTACAAATAATGCCAAAAACTATTGGAATATCCGTCTGATAGACGGTAATAGATAAGAAAAATCGACCATATCGTGAGTTGAAGAAAATCGCCATGTACTACTACGTGATCCTCTTACTGGGTAGAGTCCAACTGAAGTCAAGGCAAGACCACCCCCCAAAATCACACCACAGCGTTATCTACAGGCATCAAAGCAAATCATCCCCGTCTGAGAGACGGATGTTCCGGTCAGAGGGTTAATAGCAGCTATCGTCCGTTGAGGGAGATTTATGCATAATCTTTAAGGATTGCAGTTAATTGCCAAATTTCTGGTAAAAAATTAAAAAATTTAAAATTGCACACAAGAAATATGTAAATGATATCCGATACAATTAATAGGGAGGTGAAGCCATTTTTCTCCAGAACGTTCTATTTAGAACACCCAAATATAGATCAACAAATGGAGGGTGATAGATTCTTCGTAGTTTCACATGAATGATTTCCACAAAAGCATGATTTAATCGAATTTTTATTCGATTGAGAATTATAATATGGGGATCAAATGAGATAAAAATTACTTTTTAAATGTTCTTTCATAGTGAAAAAAAATTATGTCAGTTTCTTAAAATGTTTTGTTTATTTTACTTTCAGAATAAATCTTTTTCCCCTAAGACTGCTTTTAACTGAGTATTCATTGTTTTCTTTTTACTCATTACTGGCGGTAATGCCAAACATATATTCCTATATTGTGTGTGTGTATTTGTTTGTTATCAATACAAAACTTTTTTTTCTCATTATAACAGTTAATAAATTTTTCATGTTTAACTGATTCATGACCTTTGAAATTTAAAGCACGCTTCTTCTGACGATTCGATTGTAGAGTCTGCTAAGTCTATAAGCAATAAAAAAAATGAAAAGAGAAAGATTACATTTCAGAATTTCGTACAATGTTTCTATTCAGGAAAATGATACGGGATGAAAATTTGTACATATTATTCATGCAATTTTAGAAATCTAAAATTTTTAAAAAAAATTATGAACATTTTTAAAATACTCCTTTGTATTTATTAATTTTTTGACCGGAAATTTTATTGTAATATTCCTAAGAATGCTTTACAGAACTTTAGGGATCGAATTTACAATAATTTAGTTTTGGAGAAAAAAAATAAATGTTGATACGTATGCTGAAATTCAATAAAAAAGCCAATATCTCCTACTTTTAATTTTTTAAAAAAAGTATTAAGTTTATAGCAAAATGAATTTCTAATTTCGTTACATGCATTATATATAAAATACAGAAAAAAAGTAGTGATTGGTCACAATAATTGTGGAAGCAGAAGCATTTTGAAGGCGAAGAAACATAAACTGAGAAAACCACTTTAAAAAGTTGATAATTCTACAAAATATATATATATATATATATATATATATATAAAAATATATATATATATATATATATATATATATATATAATCTTAAATAAACATAAAATACCATTCTAAAACATTAGCTACATTTTTTTCTTAAGAATATCAGCATTTTCCCGTATTATTTCAACCCATATATTTTATAAACGATCCCTTTTTAGCGAGTATTAATTACATAAGGAAACTCAAAGAAAATGTTAAAAAAATATCTTTCTGCAACAGCAGAAATTTAAAGTTCTTTGCTTCATATAATATTGAAATATTATATTTTTATGGAAAACATATGATGAATAAGAACTGGAATTATAAAATTATTAATACAACATGCTGTAATCAAAAAATTCTACACGTACCATTTCAAAAGAAATAAAAAATACCATAATATAATACTTCAGAAATATTTTGCTTCATTTGAAACACTTTTTTTTTCAGTTATTTCACTTTTTGTGTGAAATAGCTTTTTTTTTATGTAAAAGGGGGTCATGGTCGAATTCTGAAATTTGTTTGTTTACATTTTTCAATTGAAGTTTTTCTAATTTTTTAGGCATACGAAAGTGGTATATCAATCGAAAGATAATAATGCAAAGAATATAACTAAATAAAAAAGGGATATTTAGATCATTTTGGGTGCCAAATCTTCTTAATAACGCATGAAATTATATGCACGGGTATTAAAAGCTCTTTGTAAGAGAAATGATGGCAAACTTTGTCTTCAGTGTGGGAAATGAATGCAGTTTTCATGGGAGGAGATTATAATGAAAAGTTTATTATGCCTTTTCTTTTTCTCTCTTTTCTTCTTTCAAGTAAATCCTTAAACTTAAGTTCCTAATACATTATTTATCATTTTAAAAAAATTTTCCATTTGCTAATCCACATTTTTTTTAAAAAAGTAATTTTTAAGAAGAAAATCATAACAACATGTAAAAAATGGAATGTTAGCAAAAGAAAAAAAACAACTTATTATATCGAGAGCTTTATAGACTCTGTATTATAAACGGCTACACCTTGACTTCTCTCATCTTTCTAATTATAAAATTTTCCCTCCTATTAATAAATAACATTTTACAATTGTTGGTGGCTTTAGTCTAGATTCATACAAATATGTTTTTACTACAATTTTATTAATATTTTTCATTACAAAGATCGTTTTACAAGCAAACTCTTGAATATTAAAAGAATTTTTATTTATTATTATTATAGAAATATTTTTTTGTAAAAAGGATTACTGGAAAGTAAAATTATTTACAAAATTTAATTGGGCTCGAGATTTTGCATTGATTCACCTATATTTGATTTCACTCTTGTAACAACTCACTGGAATATCCCATTTGTATCAAAATGGGGGGGGGATATGGAATTTATCTATACATAAATATAGAGATGGTTATTTTGATACAATGAAAGGAATCTTTTCATGTTATTTATGTGTAAAGAGGCTTCGGAAATCTTTCAGGGCTTACAATCTTCACATTGTAGGGGCGTTAATGTGGAAAGTATGGTGATAGATATAGTTTCTGTCATCGGTCCATGGTATAAAATTAGGTGGCGAAAAGGCCGTGGCTACAGGACCTCGTGTCAGGCAAACATATAGAGGTGGAAAAGGGGTGATCTAAAAACATTTATTTTTATTTATCAAACGCCTATGCTTGGCTTCTTGATCATTTGACGCCAAGCTTCGCAGTACCGACTGACAACGTCGTCATTTAAAAAAAAGTTTTGGAATAAAATTTGTTTTTAATGTACAATATTTTTATAACGCACTAAAAAGTATATTTTTTCTTCTCTTTTCACATTTTCATGCACTATCGTCCACATCTGAGCTATGGTCCAAATTTCAAGTCTCTAGCTCATAGGGAAGTCAGTTCAAAATCAATTACAAAATCGCACCCGGACAGACATACAAGAAAGCGATCTAATAAAAACATGGTAAAAAGAAATATGATTTCATAGTGAATAGTAAGTAGAATTCAAATGGGAGCAGGTTCAGTTCCTTGCACTGCTAGGGACGTCTTCACGCATTAGTGGATATCCTAGAATTATTTCATTTTAAATTTTTTAACGGTTTTCAAGGACGTTTTCGGCGTTTATCGTGAGAAAAGCAGATATGCAATTAAAACTAGATTAGTGAGCGTATTACATTATCTTCTTTCTTCTTCATATGTACACAGATGATTGCTTTGTTAAATTATTAGTTTCAAGAAAATGAAAGGCTTCATATATATGCCAGATTGCCAAATCATGAAGTTTTTCCAAACTTAGAGGTTACGGTAGTCTAAGAGCCATGATGGTGAGCATGCGGCCGGTGATCTTTCAGTCGAAACGCGTCTTATATTCACTAAATACTCGTCGTAGAGAGCGTTGAATCTGTCAAGAGTTCAAAGTCTTTACATGGAGGTGGCGTGATACCCATCCTGCAGTCCGCGGACCGTATGTGGCCCATTGATTTTCCTGGGTGGCCCGCTCATGGCTTATTACACTAAAAAAATTAATTATTTAAGTACAATGTATTAAAAATTTAGCGGGAAATTCTATCGATCAAGCAATCAAATCGATCAGTTTTGCTTTAAATGTCGTAAGGTTACGAATTGCAAGATTTTTTCCCCCTATTTGTAATTGTAAAGGTTAGTAATAACAAATAACAGTGAAGTACCGAACTGAACTAGAATAGTGATTATTTTATGGCTGAAACTGATTTTTAATTATGCACAAATAATACTGATTTCAATCTGGAATTATGTCAAAACCCCTCTTTGCTGCCATTCTGCACTTGATAAATTAATATTTGAAATAAAAATAAGATAGGATTTGTCAAAAGAGAGAGAGAGAAATATAAAATTATCAAACGGGGGGCATGACAACTTTGTTTGTATGATAGTAAAGAGTAAACTATGGGCTTGGTTATGAATGAAAGGGAACCGAAACCACCCCATAACTGAGTAAAAAATGCATAACACAGAAAAATCATTTCATATGTGCTTGTAGATTTTAATATAGTATTAAAAGCCAAAAATGAGGTTTAATATTTTGATCAATTTTTCACATTTTAGTGTCTAATATTACCTTGGTCTTATGATGCTTTTCCCCATTATTATTCAAGTTGCGGCCCGCATGAAATATCAACCACATGTATGCTACCCGGCGGAAAAAAGGTTGAGCTCCCCTGATGTAGAGTATCAGCTCACACGCCAGCCACTGCATCTGATCATGCTTCAAAGTGATGAAGTCCACTACCCAGTGGCGCACACAGGAATTTTTCAAGGGGGTCGAAAGTTCACCACTCTTGTATCGTGCTCCTTTTGATTGTGTCGATTTTCGGGAACAAAACACAGTAAAAAACTAATTATTGAATAAATAATTAGCATTAATTAATAAAATTAATCATTAATAACAAATACTTCATTAAAATTTACATACTATATACTTAGAATTATAATCAAGCGGGAAAAAAACAAGGGCTTGGGGGGGGGTCTGGACCCCCAGGACCCCCCTTGTGTGCGCCACTGCCACTACTTATAACTCTCATTTTCCTTCTATAAGTGCGACAATAAGAAATCAATAAAATCTCATTACCATGCTAATCATTCGAATTATTTTAATGTACAATTGAAACGTTAATGAACTAGATCACTTGATTTTTCGCTTTTAATTTGAAATGTTTTTTAAACTTTAGACTAATTTCTAGCTTCTTAATACGATGTTGAATCATTTGGCTCATGAAGGATTAGTTATTACTGTTTTATTACTTCAAATTTGTAATGTTTTGTTGAAAACATAAAGCAAATCTAAATTGTGGCATTAGCAATGGTTGTGAATTAATATATAGCCCTGCTTAATTTATTTTTATACCCCTATTATCAAAAAATCATCGTAATAAGAGTAATTAACTGCATCTCAAGTCTCACAAAATGTATTTTTAAAATTTTCAATAACAGCATGTTTGTTTAGCGAGTCTTTGTTGATTTATTTCTCTGTCAACCTTAAATACTTGCACAGACTTTTCAAAAATATAGTTTTTTGTTTAAAAAGGAACTGTAATCAATTTGAAACCACAACTTCCCGTCCTTCTATATACGATCCTCACTCAACTTTTTAAAAGTAATCCACACTGTGCACTATATTTAAATAACATGCAAAACTTCTCCCTTCCCCTCCGTCTGACTGAAGAGATATCGCTGACTTGGATTACTCATGAATTTTAAGAGATTTCTTTCATTTTCTTTCCCGACCCAAGTTTTCTTCCTCCCGGCAATATTTTATGTGCAATGCAGAAGAAAAGTGTCGGAAGTCTTTAACCTTCATCCATTATATCCTTAGGCTGGGGGTCCTTTTGCTTTCTTCGGATTAATCTCTTTTCCCTTCCCTCTCCGATCCAATCACTTTATCCTGTTGTTCCTCTCTCCTCAGAAGCCATCCATCAGGACTCTTGATATCAGGGACCATATGCCATCCCCTCTTCCTTTATGTTCAATGTGCAATTATGTGGCTTGCGACTTTTCAAAGCTAAGGGGGAAGAATGTGTACTGTAAGAGTACATTTCTCGGTCGTGTACATCTGGTCTGATAAAACGTCATGCTAAAAAGTATTACAATAGTACATTTTGCGTTTCGATTTGTGTTATTTCAGTATAAAGGGTTTAACCAATAAACAGAACCCAGTTAAGCCTAAAAGATACTAAAAACAAAAGATGCTCATGCGCTTAATGGGATGATGTAATTTAACATTTAAAACTTGAAGTAAAATTTGAATTGAATAAATAATAATACATATTAGCTCCATTTATTTAGATAAAAATTGTTGCTGATTAAGGTTCCTTGTTTATTAATTCTTTTAAATTTTCTTTTCATTAGTAATAAGATAAAAGCTTTCTAAAATAAACTTCCCATACCCTTAATCTTTTTCTTGTGTATTTGCATCAGCTAAATATATAAGTAAATAAAATCCCGACGAAAACAATCAGATTGTAAAGCAAGTACATTATTCAAAATATAATGATGATTCACATACACATTTATTTCTTCGAATATTAACTCATTATTCCAATATTTTAGCTGATTATTCAATATCCTAAGGGGGAAAGCATTCAGCAACTTTACTACAAGATTGAATACCTTTTCAATTTTAAGCCAAATTCGAATTCCTAAACTCATGTAAATTTGTAGATTGTTGCTGCTTGTCTGGAATAAGAGCATTCAATTACGATGTTTGGTTTTTTTCATGACACGTGCAGTGAGTATCACCATAGTTCATTGCGTACATATACAAAAAAGGGAAATGCAAGCAATATATATATATATATATATATATATATATATATATATATATATATATAAAAGAAAATAAATACAGGTCACCTTTTTCTCGAAGCTCCCAAATTTCACTGATCTAGTGGCTAAGAATCTTTTATATGTTTCAGAGAAGACTATCAATAAACTACTATAGAATCTTTGTTTTAGAATTATTCAATAGTTTATCAGTTATCTTCTCTTAAATTTTCATTTTCAACTGAAAGGAATATTTTAGGTTATAGAAAATGATCACATTTTTAATTTTCTGAGCAATACAATATATTCAAAGAGTCATATTTTATGTATTCTCTTAATATTTTCTGTGCACCACTTCACTAAATAGTAAACTTCCGTTTACCAAACTTCAGTTATAATTCCAAGCTACAGTAATATGTGTTGTAGCGTCGTCTCTTAGACGGTTGTTTGTTACCCCTCTTTTCCTTCTCCGACACCCTGAGGAGAACAGAATAGCAAGATGGCTTTCTCTTCAAAGGTAACTATAGATGGGAAATACCTGTTTTAATGGCTGTCCATTTCTTTCGGTCCCTCTAACATGTGGCCATGGTACTCATGTATGGAAGGATCTGTCGGCTATTGCAGGGAAGAAATGCCAAAGAGTGTATTATCAGGAGTGTATTATTCTAAGTGACAGGTTGGTTTACAGATACATTATATGGTTCACGATATGCGGTGACAAGAGGATCACATTCTCGTTAGTCCTTTGTTCCGGAAGGACCAATGATGGTTGGTATCTAGATTGAAGGTGCCGGGTGTAGGTCCGTGTTCCTTCCAATCAGAATTTTTTTGGGGGAAGGGGGGGATTAACGAGACAGATCGAAAGGTGACCGGGGATTTAGCTATTCCAGCAAAAATTCAGTGGGGCAGCCGGACTCTACAGAGTAATCTACTAAAAATTCAACTTCACTATTTTACTAGAGTGTAGACACTACAATCCGGTTGCAGACCCTTGAGAACGAGCCCAACAGTCAACGATATTCAGTACATGGCAACCAGATTTGTTAAACACATTTCTTATAGATACAATAGAACTGCGTAAATTTGGCGTTAACTGCAAGTATTTGTAAGCAAAAAGTAATTTTTTTTTTTGATGAATGAATGAGTGAATATTAACGTCGCACTGTTCAGCTACACGAGGGCTTTTGGTGACGGGTCACGTAATTTTGAACCATGGTCAAGTGACGCGGACGACACCTGAGCGGGCACCCCCTCTCCTAACTACCACACCAAAGGCAGGACGTTTCAGCTGTCGACAGATTTAACGTGCATCGCTGACCTACATGGCGGGTCTTTAGTGGTACTGTGCTCGAACTCATGACATGCCTGCCATGATCCGATACCCTGACCACTGGGCTGCCGCAGCCCTAAAGCATTGTGATTAGTGGCGCACACCCATAGCTCTTGACTTTTTTCTATTGGTTATAATACTATGTGTATATTGCGTAAAATTTAACTATGTATTTGTTATTAATAATTCATTTTATTAATTAATGCTAATTATTTATTCGATAATTAATTTTGTATTGTTTTTGTTCCCTAAAATCGACAAAATTAAAAGAATATGTTGGGCGGCGTATAGGAGCATAATACCAAAATGGTGAACTTTCGACCATGGACTCCCTCCCCCACCTTTTAAAAATTTTTGAGTGCGCTACTGGTTGTGATCCCTCTCACTAACCAGAAACTAAGTAAACTTAGGGTCGTGGCAATACAGTATCAAAAAGGATATTTTAGTTCTTGTGTGACGTAATTATTTTTGAAGTACAGGTAGTTCCATGAATTGCCGAGTTATACAAAACAAGGAACTACTTCAAAATGGGAAATAAGGTTTTTAAATTTTTAGAAAAAAGTATACATGCTTCTGTAGTTTTATAATTAAGTTAAAAATATATTTAGTTACACTTTCCTAAAAATAAATACAAATGAATATGAATTTTAAAAAAAATGTTTTCTTTGTCACCACTAAGCACTATTAACTGTCCCTATTTATCTTTTAAGAGACATTTTCCCTAGATACAACTTGGATTAATTCTTGAAAATGAAATATTTACTATATTTCTTTAAACAGGTTGTGTACTTGTGTATTTTTAATCTACGTAGTCGAAAGAGGGTGCAGTTAAAGCTTTATCACACGCTTACTTATAATTCACTTTTAGTCGTTCTTATTATATTCCATGTTGTACAGGGCACTGCACTTAATTTGTATCTCTGTTCAAAGAAATGTGTTTCATCACTGAAAACTACTTTCTTCCAGTCGCTAACTGTACACGTTAGGTATTGTTTGGCCCATGCTAAACGTTTTACCATCATTTTCGGAGTTAGAAATTGTTTTTTCCTCGGTTTTGTTGCCTTACCACCAACTTCCAGAAATCTTTTGCGTGCAACTGAGATACTCACTTTAGCACCATGATCTAATAAAACCTCTCGAAGGTCTGTGCTTGACTTTCTTGGATTTATTTTGCTATTTCTTATTAAAATTTCATCAGTTCTTGGAGTAATTTTTCGCCTGTGAGTTACATTTCTCTTTTCTTTTTGGAGAGAATGTTCTGGAATCTGGAAATGTTCATACAATTCTTGATTTGCCCACACCAATTGCCATAGCTATATCTGTCACGGTTGCAGAAGTGTGATCATTAAGAGCTATTATTTCAGAAGGCTTCCTCGAAGTAATATCGATCTTTGAACGAGCAAAAGTAACATATGTTACACGGAATCCAAAATTATAACCACCAGCTATCGCACTGAAATACTCACAGATTAACTACTGATACATTAAAACTGGTCAAACGAGTAAGTTATGGTTGATCCATCATATTACTTCTGGTCAGATATAACTGATTTGAGGCAGTTCGGGACATCATTGGTAATCACATACCAATTTAAGACAAGAAAAACATTTTTGTCTTAATTAGTTCGAACAATATAGTATCTTAAAACAACCTGTTGGCTATTTTTCTACTTAAGGCTACACGGTACCCTTTTTCAAAAAAATTTTTTGGAGACAGTTACAGTAAAAATAATTGATGTTTTATATATTTAGATTATATTTCAATTTTAAAAAATTAGGACATTTTGAAGTTTTTTCAAATTTTTATAAAATACTCAATTTTTAAATTTTTTTAAGTAATTTTAAGTTATTTATGATTCTTAGACTATTACAAACAATATTTAGTATGGATTTGAAAATCTATTCCCTTGTTGATTTTTAATAATTATTTTTCTAGAAAAACCTGGAAAAAATACGAAAATTTTTAAAATATCAACTTAAGCATTTTTTAGAAAAATAACTAGTGTTCTCAGCCCTAAATCCATGCTAACTTTTATAGAACATACATTTGGGAGTATATACAATAAAATTCAAGGCTCTATCTTGAACAGGAAAAAAGCATTAGGGATTAGAAAACACTTATACCTTCAAAATTAAAAGTCTGAGAAAAACGCATTTAAAGTTAGTAAAGTCATAAAACAAAAACTTATAATTTCCGTAAAACTCTAATTTTTTAATATGTTATTTTCCAATGTATTTTCTACATTAAAACACTATTTTTATTAAATATGACTGAAAATTATGTTTTTAATTCAAAAAATATTTTTGCATAATATTGATAGCATTTGTTAAGACGTCAGTTTATTCAGATTTATCTTAACCTAATATTTCACAAAAGTTTTGAAACACGAAGCATTTATTTACAAAATAATAATGATACTAACTTAAGCTAAAAATAGTGAGATTTGCTCATAAAATTTAATTTTTTTCAGTTTTAAATTGGGGCAGTTTTGGAAGTTTTAGCTCTTGTCGTACGACTTTAAAATACTAAAATATACTACTACAATACGTTTAGTATAATGTAGTTTGGTACATCAAGGATTTATTCAGTTATATCTGCAGCATTTGAATTCAGAATACTTGCATTGGGAAGGTTAATTGCAGAATCAGCTGAGGACTGATTTTTAGAAACATCATTTTCAGAAGTATTCCATCTCTTCGAAATATTGTTTCTCACAGAAACCCAGAATGCATTTGCCATGGCATTTTCTCTACAGGAAAAATTAACGATAAAGCTTTTAAGTTATATGAACTCTTTTTAAAGCAAAAATTGGCCATGAAATTAATCTTTATTAATTAATTATGAAAACTCAAAAATCTCAAAACATAATCAAGCAGAAATGATTTTAGTAATGAAAATTGGAATTAATAACCATTTCAAACTAAAAGCTCAAAAATATTTTTAATTAATTAAACTTAAGTGTGAAAAAATGCTTTAAAAGGAAACCGAAACCAAAACCAGAGCTCATAAAACTTCAAATATCTTAAAAACTAATTTGCTAACAGATCTGAAATTTCGTGGCAAGCATCTCAATAATATGGGCCACCAAAACATGCCAAAAAATTTTTTTTTTGGTAAAAATGAAATTTTTAGGGTACTGTGTACTCTTAATCGCTACTGTTGACTCATTGGTTACATAATCTAATCAACTTTAAGAAACTTTTCAGATAAAAATTTAGTGTCACTCGATTTCAGGAGGTTCTTAATATCTTTGTTGTTGCAATGATGTCCCGACAGTGCTCACTTCAACAGAGGATAAATGTTTAAATGTGACGAGGCAAGATCAGGGCTGAAGGCAGGATACATCAGTCTCTCCCATACCAAACGATGACTTTCAGAAATGTCCCTTGCTGTGAAGGTCTTGTATTGTTAGTCAAGTACAAAACCTGTCAACTGAAGCACCTTGGTCTCATGTGTTCATGGACTTTATTTTCGTTGTATGGAATTACTGATTTTCAGTCGACTGACATCAGACACGTCAGATTGCTGCTTATATTTCTTTGATTGGCTGCATATGCGCCAGTTCTCCTCTGCTCTCACTCCTTCCGCCTAGTAAGTATGTACAAATACATTCATGCTTATCAACTATGTCAATACTTGCTTATTGTCTTTTATTGTATTTATAAATTTATTATAAAATTGTACAAATAAATAAAAATTTAATACACAACACAAATGTAATATTAAAGTACCGCATGTATTGAAATAATAAAATCCATTTTCTTACTTTATATTTTATTTTAAGAACTTTGCTTGCACAAGTATTTCACCCCGGCGTTATATTAAACTTTATATAAGTACAAACAAGTATAAATTAAAATTTTAATGTCATATTCAGCTAATATTATAGAACAGGATCCAAACTTGGAACGAGAAAATGTTGCAATATTAATACAGTTTTATATGATTATATATGTAACACATATATCCTTTTTCTCATAGTTTCACTTTAAGATTTCAGGAATATTTTATAAATAAAAGAAATTTTTCTCTGAACATATAAAATGAAAAATCCATTTAGCATAACAGTACGTGAGATAAAGCATGGAACTTTTTTTTATTCCTAAACAAATCAATTAATTTATTTTGAAGTGAGACGCTTAAGAAATATGTTGCTTTCTATACGCAAGCGAAGATAAAATTAATGTGGAAGTATTTCTTTATCAGAGAGAGAGTGAGAGAGAAACGCTCTTAAAATAGAGATTCTGTTTTTAACATTAAATAAATAGTCTTAAGAAAAAATATTTTTAAATTACTAAACAATTGTGATTAAGATCTTCAAAAGACATCCGTCTATTCACATGAATGAGAGGCTCACTATATTTAATTTAAGAATAAAAAATCGACATACGTGTTTTCTTAAAACTTGTATTCTAGGGGAAGAACTTCAATTAAACTACTTATTTTACTCGAAAATTTTTGTAAACGGCCTCTGTTCCGAATTCGTGTACCATCATCGATAAGATGTAGAATTTCCGATGATTTCAATGACACTTCTGTGAGTCCACGACACGAAGAAGTCCCCCATTACTGAGGAAGATAATTCCACCGATTGCTTAAAGAAGCTCTTTTTGTTTAATCCAGATGACTTGATAAGTGGAATAAAGGTACTCATAGAGAAAAGAGTGAAAGACGAATTTAATGGAGCTGCTTCGTGAATGAAGTAATTCTACTGAATGAAATCTCTCTTAATATTCCTTTTCTAAATTTAGAAGAGAGAAAGCAGTTTTTATATTTTTCTTATGAGTTGTATTACATTTTTCGGTACAAAAAATAAATCTTCCGAATAATTGTGCTCTAGGTTAAAGGTTGAAAAACGGTGGAGTTTTATCTCAAAAAATTAGAGCACAAATGTATGTGTTGTGTGCATTTGTTTCCTGAACATTCGCAGAAGCAAACCTTTTTCTGTCAGCGCGGTTTTTGTTTCTATAATCTTTTAAAAATTAGTACTAATAAATAAATAAAACATTAGTTCAGGAAGCATTATATTTTCAATCATAGAGATTTTTGGACTTTGATCGAAGGTGTATAATCAGGAAGAGATATAAGGGAAAAAACAAAAACTTAATTTAGTCGAGGTAATTTCATAAAATAAAAAATATTTGCACGATTGGACACATCCGACATTTTAAAGCACTGCAAAGCAAGGAATGCATCACTCAAAGCCGCACTTTATTTGTTTGAATTTTAGAGCGTTCCATATCACTTGTGAGAATTATAATGCATGATTAGATATATATGCATAAAAAATTTTCCTTTCCTACTTGATTTGTGGGGAGTCTTAGTCTCTAACTTGCCCTCTTTTTTATTTAAATAAAATTTCCTTCAGGTTACCTCAATCTCTTAATTCTATATAAAATTATTTTATTTCATTTTTAGACTAGTAACTACTAATTTTCTTTTAAAATAATACAATAGTTTAATAGAAAGCACTTATGTAAAATTACGTAAACCAAATTGTATGAAAAAGCTTTCCAGGAGGTATATTTTGGGGAACAATTCCATAATTTCTATAAGAAAAAAAAAGTAACATGTTTCTTCAGAGCCTTATTTTTGTAGAAAGCATAAAAGTAAAAATATATAATACTCGGCTAAAGAAACTTATAAATTTTAAATATACTCTAAACATATTCAGTTTTTTCAAATTACTAATGCTGATCTTTTTTTTTTTTAAAAAAAATCACATTGTCAAAATATTTAAATTCGTGCCTTTTTTCTCTCTCTTTGAATATATCAAGAATACATTCAACTTCATGAAAGGGGGTTGTTTCGGGAATTACGATGGGGTCTGGTAAATCTAGATATTGATTTTAACTTTCTTTAACCCTTAATCTAAACAACATACATTACTCAAATTATAATTGTAAGCAAATCATGAAGTTGAACAATACATCATCTTAAATATATTTCTATAAGTATTATTTATATAAATGCATCGATAATTTTTTTAAAAAAAATATTTCTAAAAATATTCAACAATAATTCTGCAATTTTTTTACAGATACTTGCTTAATGTATCATGTGGAATAAATAGGATATAAATAAAAAAATATATTTTCTTTTATGGGATATATTAGTGATAACTACATTTAAAAAACGCGTAATGTATTACTCTCGGTCAAAAAAAGAATAAACATAAACAGTTGCATATGTGTGTGTGTGACTGACTACACAACTTTTTGAAATGAAATCTTATTTATAAATCAAACAATTTTTTTTAGAATAGATCCGTGTATGCTTTATTTCCAAGCCCATCTTAAAAACTAAATGACATCATTCAACTATCGAAGTAGAAACAAAAATTTTAAATGTCATGAAACGAAATAAAAAACAAATATTTTTTAGAACGGAATATAACTTTCTTTCTCCCAAATATTTGTATTCTTTCTTTGATTCTTCAAAACTCTATCGCCTATAATTTATTTCGAATGAAAATTACAGGCTTCAAACGTCCGGTGTAATTTTTGAATGAAAATGTGAAATTCGAATCAATAGACCGTGGAGGTACTTTGCTCATGCGCAGTTCATCAAATATGGAATTTACTTCTGAGAAGGAAAAATCGCCGAGTTCAATAGTCAGAGTAAAACGGACGATTGAATTGTAGATAATATTTTGTGAAAAAAAGGTGATAAAAAATCATAAATATCTTACATGTTTTATTTTTCTAAAATTTTCTCTCCTTTATAATAAAGCGAAAAAGAGACGATGCACGACCTCTTAAGCAATTTTATTTTTCTTCTCAAAAGAGAATAAGTAGGATATCACGGTTTATGGAAATAACACATCTCACTTCAAACAGTTTGTATCTTTATTTTGCTGTTTTAAAACAAATCTTTATCAAAATGGTGAAGTATCAATATTATAGATACATGAAAATAATTTTTTTGAAAAATATATGCCTGTTACTTTTTCTGTACGCAAGTCAAAATAACTTCATTTTATGCTTACTCTTGAAAAATTTATTTCTTACTTGACTCTTATCTAAAAAATTATGTTACACATTTTTTATACGAGTTTCATGGTTACGGGATTGGTTTTCAAGAAATTTTTAAAATTGTGTTACTCGTTGTCTAATATATAAAAAAGAAAGTTTACGTGCGGATCTTTATATGTCCCTACTTTCACCAACATTGAATTTATTTTTTCAAAAATTATTAAACCAATCGAAAGATACTTTTATATTTTAATTATATTAAAATAAAGCATCAATAAAATTTGGTTTTAATATCAGATTTATCATACATTAATATTGGAATATTTATTTATCTATAGATTAATTCAATGGTAATCAGGAATCCATGAAATGATTGAAAAAAAGGGTTCAACTCTTCAGAAATCAAAAACGGTTTTGAAATCGGCATATTTCTCTTTTGAGGCATTGAGACTACTTCTTAATTTATCTTTCTTATACTCTTTTGGAGCCCGGAGATTTTGATATTTTAATACAATGCTAATACTTTGTTGTTGTTTTTTAAAATTTCATTCGAAACTAAATCCATAACTTTAAACTTGAGGAAAAAGAAATCATGTTCCTTGTTTCACATTTTGCTTAATCGCAAGTTATTTTAATCTTTAAACATTTTCATGAATTAAAGTTTAAAAAACTACGTAATTAAATAATAAGAGAAGATAAGAATTTTGCGTTGATCCTTTTGTAACTTGCTGTGAGTTTAATTTTTGAGCAAAGTGTAACAGATATCTCTCTCACTAAGTTTTCCTTTTAACCTAAGCAGGGTTTTTTTTCTTTAAGGCATTTGAAAGTTTTTAACTGTGTGCCATTTTACAGAGGAGATGAAATATCAAATAATTTGAATTGAAGCTAAGTAGATAAGTAGTTACAAGATCGAACTATATATTCGAGTGTGTTTAGTGAATTTTTTTTTCATGTGCTGTGGATTTGTAATTACCATTGTAGATCTGGTACATTTCCCTGAAGATGGTTTCCTTTTTAGTCTGCCACCATATAGGTAGATGCCAACTGCCGCAATGTAATTTTGACACCCAGTTCCCCCAAAGGGAGGCACCTGAGCTCTCACGATGCGAAATTGTACTAGGAATTTTATGCTTGCCGAGAGCACCTAAGCCAAACAGTCATTCAAGGGATCTTTAACGGGCCACATAAGCAAACGACATGGACACTGTCGATTTTCTCCATCATCAAAGTCCACTGACTTGGGAGGGGGGAGGGAGAATTCGCAATTTTGGGAGAACAAGGCCAGTGCCTTACTAACTATGCTACCCACCCAGTGAATCATAGAGAGGAAATATTATTTATGTATTATTCTCAAACTTTGTATGATTCAAATTAGAAGGACTATAGAGAAAAACTGAATCCAGTTCTTCTAAAATCACACAAGTTTAATTATTTACAGTAGTACATATTATTCGACCTTTCCCTCAAACAGGCTAATTGATATACATCTCATTATTGAAATCTTTCTTTGTAAGGACCTCTACAATTACTTACACATTGAGTCCAATTCTAAACCTTACAAATGAGTTACGTAGGCTCGGGTTGGGGGAGGATAACGTTGTACAGCATGAGAATATATATATATATATTATTCAACTGCGGCTGGGTGGTGTGGCTGGTTACTCGATGACCTTCTGCAACCAAGGTCTTACGGGTTCAACCCTGGCTCATGTCGGTGGATTTTCATGATGCAAAAAATCGACAGCGGCCATGTCGTTTGATTATACGGCATGTAAAATATCTCTAAAGTGTCTGTTTGGCTTGGATGCTTTCGGAAAAATTAAATCCTACGGCACGCTTGCATCGTGAGAGCTCAGGTGCCTCCCTCTAGGGAGGAAACTGGGTGTCAAAATTAACTGCGGTGATTGGTCTCCGCCTATATGGTGCCGCAATAAAAAGGGATACCAGCTTCCGGGGATGTAATAGGTCTGCAATGGTTAATAACCAATCCTCCGCCTATTAGAAATAAAATACACACACATATATATGTTCAACTACTGCACTCCATATTACAGAAAACGTTACAAAAAAATTTTTTTGAAAAACAAACTATCGTTTTTTTAGAAGGAAAATTTTTGAAAAATATTTTTTATATTTTAATATTAAGTTTAAAAAATTTGACTTATAACGTACCTAAATCCATGATCCAAGATTGAAAAATTTATTTATTGAAGATGAGTGAATGTTAGTATAAATTTGTTCGTCCTGTATTGCATCCTTGAAGTTTAACCCTTTAGCGGGTAGTGGCTAGCCACATATTAAAAAATTTTTCTCCAAGCGGGCGTTGGATATTTAGTCTATCCATATGCGTTAATTGAAACTAAAACGCATAAAAATTAATACGGATGGCAGCACGATACCTTATTTTGGATTTCATGTCCTCTAATGGGTAGTTAAAAACAGTTTTTCTCGGTGTAAATCTACAAATTGTATTTTGATTACTATAAATAAAATTTCTGTTCTTTGAAAAAAATTTCGACATATCTTAAGTATACGTTTCTCTCATCTGAATGAATTAAGCAAATTTTCAATTAAAAAAAAAAGGTTTTATTTAGGTTTTTGGAAAGCTTTTATTTGTGGATAGAGGCTCTATCCACTGCCCACGTAGAACTTAAAAATGACCTAGAAATTTCCGCTTTTTCTCCACTCGAGAGAGAGCACTTAGAATCAATCATGTGAGAATGTTGGGGAGGGATCAATCAATCATGTGAGAATGTGAGAATGTTGTATAAACAAACTTTGTTTACAATATGTGGTACAAGATTCTCGGGTTCGAAAATTTTTCATTACAGCTTTTCTGATCGAAAAAAACGTTTGCATATTATAAAGTTTCACAGTAAATAGCTCATCAAATTTGAGAACTAACTAATTTAAATTCTCAAAAACTTTACTTTATTACTAATTTTTTATACTAAAATTAAATAAGATATAAAATGGGGATATATAACAATTTCATTTTATATTCTAAGTATTCTATATATATTCCAAGAAGGTATATATGTTCTATGTTGTACAATTATTCTATTATTATTTAATTACACTTATACTTTGTATTTAATTTTTATTGAAATAGTTATAAGCATAAATGTTAATTTTTCATGAAAAGTTTATTGTGATGTGATTAATTATTTCTATCCTGAAAAGTAAGCTAAATACCTTAAATGTGCAGTGGCTATAACATCTAGCTACCACGCAGGAAAAAAACCCCCTTGATCAGATATTTTTGTGTGACTAAATAACGTTTATAGAGGATGAGAACATTACATTTATCAAGTACTTTATCACAGAAAATTGTACTTTAGCTATGTGCTCATTAAAGGGTTAAAAATATTTAATAAATATAGATTTTCGCCTCAATATATGCAAATGAAAAAGGGTTTTGACATTACAGCATAGCATACCTCATACATAAAGAAGGATGCATACAGAAAGAAATAATGAATAACAATGTAGTAAAATTTAATGTTGTATTTGGATTCCTAGTGATTGTTCGAGTCCTTATGAACATAACCCCTAAAGTAATATTGGCGATAGGCCTCGACATTTTGAACCGCGGTCAAGTGATGAGGATGACACCAGAACTGGCATCCTTCTTAGAGAACTATACAACGCCAGTTTGAAAAATCAACATATTAATGGAATCCATGAAAGTTATAAGCTTTTGGAAAAAATGATACTAAATTAAGTATCTCAAAAGGTAATGTATTTATGATTAAAGTTATTAATAATCAAATCTCGGACTGATTCTTAATATGACCACCAGTACTGGTACTATATTGAGAAATTAAATTAGTTCTTGACTTTGATAAACGTAGTGATTCTAAAATTAATTTTATTGAAAATTATCTTATCTTATAGTTTTTATAGACCTGTATTTAAAAATCTTTGTTTAAATTTGAAGGAAACTTATATGAATCTTGTAACTTATATTCCTTCATTTCATTCATACTCTATATCAGGAATCGACAAGCTTTTTTAGCTGGGCATGCCAAGCCATTCTACCCATAGGATTCAGCGGGTCACACGGTAGGACATCTTTGGAACAATTCCATTCCCGTGATAATCTCCGTAGAATTAGAAAACAGAAGTCAATAATATAGATTTACAGTTTTATTACATGTATATTTTTCATCATTTAAGTATATTTCTTACATAAAAATACACTAGAATCTGTTTTTGTGCAATTTGTTTTGTGCGATTTTTTATGTGCGATATTTTTTTATGTGGTGTATGAATTTCAACAGCTTTGGTGCCACTGTAATGTTTTCTATCTATTTACCAGTGGCGTAACGGAGAATGTTAGAACCTTTCCCCCTCCATGAAAGCCAGGTTTTGCCTTTAATATTTTATAAATTGGTTAAATACGTATTTAGCGTTAGGCAGACCTTGGGCTCCTAGAGTCCTTCCCCCCCTCCGTGATGCGGGGATGTATGTTACGCCACTGAAATGTAGACACTTCAAGAGGCTCTGTTCATTTGTTATAAACAGTCTCCCGACAATGCGCATTCAGTTGCTTTCTCTCAACGTTCCATCAGCCCGCGTTTGATTGAAGACGAAACTTTCAATGACAGTGACATTATCAATAATTTGATAGATTATGATGACGGACAAGAAAAACCGGATTCTTTGAGAGCGGATAAAAATATGCAGGGATCCAGCTTTCCAACAAATTGGAAAAACATTTTCTTCAAATAGATACCAATTAAGAAAGGAGTATAAAATTCCAAAAAGGGCTTCAATCATGTATATCTGGTTATCATGACATTTACAAGCAACTGACTCCCCGACCTTCGTCACAAAAACTTATCCCCTACCTTATGTTGTCAAAAAATAAATCAACTGAAATTGCACCTTCAAGTGACGAAAGTGATTTTGAACTTATTCATTACAGGGCTTTGGAATACGATGAGTAGCAATGAATTATGTATGTGCATTTTGTGAAACTTATCCGTGTATATGTTACTGGCAAATTATGAAATGCCGGCATTCTATAGAATGCCTGACGTTTTTAGGCAAAGTATGAAATAGGAGAATTTTACATACTTTGCCAAGGCACTCTATAGAATGCCCAAAGCTATTTAGGTAAAGTATGAAAAAAGGTCAAGATAAGGCTTTTTTTCAATGACGCACATTCCTGAAAATACAAATGTTATTCTGAAGAAATAATGAGAATGCATTAAAAAATTATGCATAAAATCAAACTGAAAGTTGTACCAAACAAAATTTATATCTTTCTTATTAAGGAAAGCAAAATTTTCATGTAAGAAATTAAAACTATCCTACTCTTTGCAACATGGTAGGCTTGTGTGTGTGTGTGAATGGCATTTTGAATACTACAAACTTCATTACATTTTTCGCGCAAAAATAATTCTTATTTTTATGAAATTAAGAGAGCGTAGTTTAAAAATTCCATACATTTATCACTAACGAAGTTATACTCATTTCAGTAAAATAAATAAAATGAGAATTGTATACATATTGCATCAACACATAGAACAATAAATTAATTGTAATTGAAATAATCATTTTTAATTATATTCACCTCTACTTGCATTTAGCTAATTGTAAAGCTGTTTAAAATCCGAAATTGAGTAAATCATTATATAAAGTTACTCACAAAACTATTATTAATTAATTTCAATAGTCTCACCTACAGTTTTCTGAAAATGTTCTTATACACTGCTGGACAATTGCTAAGGACGGATAACACTATCATCCATAGCAACCACAAAATGAAAGGAAGCAAAATGTGGAAAATTAGAATAAGTGCGGGATATTAGTAAGAAGAAGTATGAGTATGCAAATTTTTTTCCACGTCTGTTCATCACGTGATAGCGTTCATAAGAGCTTTAAAGGTTTTGAAGCGTGTGGACAGTTGTTGTTTCAAGTCAAAGTTTTACAGGAAAGATTTAATAGCCGAACTTAAAATTTTTGGCATGTCTTCCCGACATCACATAGATGATTTTATGCGTGGCCGAATTATTGGAAAGATCGAAGAAGGGCGAAAAATAACAGATGTTGCCAGGGAGTTCGACATCGCTCACAGCGTTGTTTCACGGCTGTGGAAGTCATTTAAAACTACTGGAATGTGTAGTAGACGGACGGGGGAGGTCGTGATAGAAGTACGACGCCTGCAGAAGACAGATATATCGTCCTATCAGCAAAAAGGAACAGGCGCACCACAGCTCAGCAGGTGGCAAATCAGTTTCTTGCTGCCTCAGGAAAGCAGATCTCCCGAAAAACTGTTGCCAGACGTTTGAGGGGAGGAGGACTATACGCACGCAGACCTGTTGTGTGTGTCCCATTGACCAGACAGCACCGTACTGCCTGTTTGCAATGTGTCGTGAGCATCACAATTGGACTGAACAGGACTGGGCATGCGTACTATTCTCAGATGAGAGTAGGTTCAGTCTGTCATCGGATTGTAGACGCCAACTGATCTGGCGCGAGAGTGGTATTGCTTATCGTCCAGAAAATATCCAGGAAAAGGACCGATATCCGACATGCAGTATCATGGTGTGGGCCGGCATCATGATCAATGGCCGCACGCGCCTACATGTGGTTGAGAATGGGACTATGACGGGCCAACAATACGTTGATGAAGTTCTACTTCCTCATGTGTGTCTTTTCCGTGGTGCTGTCGGTGATAAATTTGTTTTTATGGACGACAACGCAACATGTCATCGAACACTCGCTGTTCAGGATTGTCTAGACAGCGAGGATATTCAACGTCTCGTATGGCCAGCGCGTTCTCCAGATCTAAACCCCATTGAAAATGTGTGGGATGCTTTGGGGAGGCAAGTTGCTGGTCGAAACTATCCTCCGACAAACAAGAACACCCTCATCCGTGCACTCACAGAGGAATGGGATAAATTGTCTCAACAGCTGCTGGATAATGTTGTGCAAAGTATGGTACGACGTGTGGAATGTTGCATCACACTCCACGGTGAACATATCCCGTACTGATACCTTTCTTTAAGGTGCCTGCAGACTTTTAGATGCATTGTTCCATTTCTCCGTACGCAGATCAAATGAAATTTTTTTTTTTTTCTTTCAGATGTTTTACAGCTTTTGTACTTTCCAGAACAATAAATATTCTTTATTCTAATGTCTGAACAGTGTGGCAACTATATTTTATCCTACTAGGCCTCATGTCTCGCTTAATGTTATGCTACATAGCAATTTGTGATCCGTCCTTAGCAATTGTCCAGCAGTGTAGTATGCCTACTACTTTTTACCCTTCCTGTCACAACTTTAACAGCTAAAAGTTTTTCTAAGCTAATAATTATTAAAAATCATCTTATAGTTTTCATAGGCCAAAGTCGATTTCACACAATACTGTCATACACATCGGTTAACAATACTGTCAACTGAAACAAATAAACTTGAAAAACTAAAATCATCTACAATGGATATTATTATCAATGAATTTGCCGGGAAAAAAATCGAGAAAAGCACCTATTATACAACTGGCAATAAGCTAATTTTTAAGTAATAAAATTTTTCAATTCATATGTTCCTGTATACTTATTTTGACACTTTGGAATAAGTTTTATCTCAATGCGGTCATTTTTATTTATTTTCCAAAAAGGGCCCTCAACGAAACTTCGATACAGAGCTTACTCAGGGCTGGTGACGCCAGTGAGCAGTACAGGAAAAAAATCAATTTTTTGTTGAACAAATTTCAGTAAAATTAAGTATTTTGATATTCCCGAATAAATCACAAAGCGCAACGGACAAATTCAGAGCCTTAGGCTCAGGTTAAACGTCTCGTGTCGAAACGAATCGGAGATGTATTTCATACTTTGCCGGTTTCTCATTAGGCATCTATAGAATGCTTAGGCAATGTGTGAAATATGAATTATTTCATACATTGCTGGTTAGTTTTAGGCATTCTATAGAATGCCAGATTTCATACTTTGCCGGTAACATAAACATGAGAAACTATGTGCTTTTAAAATGTTTCTTTGTGTAATATTTAATTATTTATTTTGTTATGGAAGTACTCTTGCATAAATTTCGCAAATAATTGGTATATTTTATAAATGCGACTTTTTTATGCGGTCTCTATCCACCGCATAAAAATATTTTTTTTCTGTGGTATTTCCACGAATTAGTTTTTTTATGTAAGAATTTATGAAATTTTTGAATTTTTTTTTGTGCATTTATTTTTATGCGGTCCCTATCTACCGCACAAAAACATGTTCGACTGCACACATCGTATAAAATATAACTGTACTTCTTCAACAAAAAAAAGGAAATTTTTTTTAAAACATGCATGTATTTTTAAACATTTATCAAAATAAGAAATAGACAAGGTAAATTATAAGTATTTGCCTTCATTACAGTTATATAAAATTTTAATGCGAACCTAATAGTGCTTGCATCGCTCTACTTTCATACCGCAGAATCAGGGGTATAATGTGTGACTTTCAATTTGATACGATTCTGACCATTCAGTTGATAAACAATTTTTTTGCGGACTCGAAATATTTTTCGTATCAGGAAAGATTTTTTTTTACTTTGATAAGTAGAACCAAAAGCGGAAAGCAGAGTACATGCAATTTTATCTGTTCAAACAACTAAATCTCTCCAGAAATGACATTCAATAATTTACAAAATAGCTGTAAATTTATCTTGAGAGTTATCTTACAGATTTCTTCATAATTCCTTAAATGTCCGTGATTCTGCAGAAGTTTTGTCGAATAAGGTCCATTACAAATGTATCAACTTCCATCCACTCAAAAATTGATAAATTTGCAGAGTAGTGCAGAGTGCCTCTGAAAATTGTACCACTTGCTGGGACGTCTTAAGACTTCTTGAGGCCTTGGGACTCTACACAAATGTAGGCCTCACCTATGATTCTTAAAAGTAGACAGTCCATAGCATACGTTGTCAAATTCTGGTACCAACTATAAGCCGAAATAAATAAATGTGCATGGCACGACCACACAAACTGACTCGTCCAATTGCCCCGTTTGACTGAATAAGTAAAGATTGTGTAAGCAGGGATGGCGAACCAGTGGCACGCGTATCATTAATGGCATGTGACACAACGTTGTGGACATGCGAGGGATCAAAATGGTTTGCATTTTATTTCAAAATAACGAAGTTCACTATGAAGTATTACGAACAAACGCGCGATTGTTCGGTCGCGGGGCAGTGTAGAGCACACTTGTTTGTTATTGTCTTGCGTCGTGGATTACAGTTGCTTTTGATGCAAAATTTGTCCACAGCAAAAATAATTAATTGCTCAGAAACCATTTGGTAGATGACTCCAATTAAGCATGCTTTCTATTAAAAGTAACATCTTACAATCCTAATATAAGTTGTTTTTCATCCATTCTGCAGCAAAATAAATCACATTAATGTTGCTTTAATTTAAATGAAACGTGTCACTAAATCATTTTCAACTCTACAGTGCTAAAGTATTTTTTCGTAGTCAATTAAGAGTTTTCAGTCGTTAGTGTTTAATTTTATTATTTTACCTATAATCCCAAGTCAAAATTATTTGACCGCACGTCTATGCCTCATCCCACATTTCTTTAAAAAAAATGGCACTTTGATGCATAAAGGTTCGCCACCCCTGGTGTATAGTATATACCTAGGACAAAGGTCACATGCAAGGTTCGCCACCCCTGGTGTATAGTATATACCTAGGTCTATACATGGACAAAGGTCATTACATGTAGTCATTTGACATAGGGTTCGAAGTTCCATGTTTTTTGGATAATACAGCAGGAAATAGCATTTGACCAGTGGCGCACACAAGGGGAGGGGTCCTGGGGTCCGGACCTCCCAAAGCCCTTGATATGTTTTCCGATTGATTATAATTCTAAGTATATAGTACGTTAAATTTTATTATTTGTTATTAATGATTAATTTATTAATTAATGCTAATTATTTATTCAATAATTAGTTTTTTACTATGTTTTTTTCCCGAAAATCGACAAAACCAAAAGGAGCATGATACAAGAATGGTGAACTTTCGACCCCAGACCCCCCCCCTTGAAAAATTCCTGTGTGCGCTACTGCATTTGACCATTCGAATTATTCCAATTATGATCTTATTAAGGCTCAGTCGAGAAGGAGACGAGATCCCTCTTTTTGGCCGAGGACCTGGACCAGTTGGTCCATGCCTTAAGACGTTCCTGACCACGTGCCACACAGGGGGCATGCTGACCATAGGCTGCCGACGCCTACTCTATATTCTCTTAATATTTACTATTAAGTATTAAAAGTTGTGATTAATGCTGAATTATTTCTCTCCTCTTTTCTCGATTTATAATTACATTCCTTTTGTAAAGTATCGCTTGGATGACGTAATTTTCTCGTTGTTTCCGGTCGATCTACACTTGGCAGCAATCACCCTAGAGAGAAACTCAAATCAAGGAGTTTAATCATGATCTAACGAATGGTGGAACTAAATGGCATCGAGGGGTGTTGGAGCATTTAATCATTGACTTATCAGATGTAGATTTCATTGCACATTCATTTCTGACGAAAGAAGACCGAAAATGAGATGAAATTTTCGGTCTTATATCCCGGGAAGGGGAGCGAAGGTACTTAAAATTTCATCTCGAGGGGATTAATCATCCTTATTTTAATAACTCTGTTTCCTTAAAATATTCTTAATTAAGAGCACCAGCTGCTATACATCAGAGCGTACTGCAATACATGCACTGCTCCCTCCGCACTAAGTGTACAGATTAAAAATGAAATAAGAAAAGAAAGAGGGGAAAAAATCGTTTGCTTCCCCTTTCGACGGGGTGGGGTAGGGATTCACTTCACGTAGGGTGGGGATAAAATCGATAAGAGGGGGTTTTCTGGGGGGTGGGAAAATGAAGGTATCAGGGATAGGAGAAGAAAAGAGAAAAAGGAAAGGACAGTGAAAGCTCTAAATAAGGGAGGAGAAAACGACACGACGGCCATCTGGCGGTCAACAGCTTGGACGGACTGTAATATTACTTTTTGAAAAATTGCTGGGGTCAGTAGCGTTGAAATTCGTTTTGAGGTGTCAGAAAAACGCGCTGTTTCTGCTGGATTTGTATTAGAAAATGTATTCATCAGCAGTTTGAAATGGCATGTGTCTCGTTTGGAATGAGAAATATCATGAATTATAATAACTCAGAGATATGAATAAGAAGGGTGGACTAAATGGTATACAAGGATAATGGTTATAAAAAAATGCGGTCACACTATGCCGCTATCATTTGAGTAAGTGAAATTTAAAAAAAAATAAGAATTAGATGGGCTCAATTTTTTTTTCTTTGTTAGATTACTACCTTAAGCCAGTGGCCTTCAAACTGTGTACGGAACCCCGGGGTTCCACAAGGCACACACAGGGGTTCCATGATTCACAATAAAAAATCGTGAAGAAATAAATATGTATGCAAAATGGTTTCACTTTCTCTATGAAGTTTATAAGGAATAAGTATCTAAAGCTCACCCCCCTCCTATTAATTAAAATTGAAAATTTTATTTATATATAGTAACTTCATTTTGCAACACTTTTTAAACTGCTATTTTAATATAATAAAAGAATATTAAAAAACACGCGCGTGTTTTATCTTTATATAGAATTCCTATTAGATTGTGAGAAAATATTCTATTATTTACTATCTAGGGTACCACAAGATAATTTTTTGCTGATTAGTCAGTACAATGTCTTGCAAAACTAAATAGTTTTCTAATTAAAAATGCACCTTTTTACATTTGTGGAAAACAACACGCATAATGAAGGAAAGGGAGTAAGTAACATATCAACAGAATTGATGCTAAAATCTAAATTTAAGCAAAAACATCTTCTAAATTTTATAGGCTGTGCAAATACTCTCTCTCTCTTACAAAATACATGGAATTTCTCACACAGCTATAAATGCCATTCAGAATGTAGTGTTTAAGTGAAATATATTTCTCATCGTAAGTGACTACAAAAACAATGCATAAAGACAAATTAAGCTCAGAAAATGTAATGCGATTGCATTTAACTTCAATAGCCCTAGACTTCGACAGTTCGTAATAAAAAAATGCCGGCACATATCCCAGTTACAAAATATAATGCATGGATAGGTGACACTTGAATTATAAATTAATATTATTAATGAGTAATTTAAAAAAATTACATTAGAACTTTTTAGTATAATAAATGCAATACTTTTTTAAAATTGCCTTTACATAAAGTACTGTAAGATCGCCTTGTGGGTGAATTAATGAGCTCTAATTAACCGGATTTACCGTTTTATTATTTCCTTCAAACACATCACTATACTAATAATTTCATTTACAATTAAAAAATTACATCAGGAACTACAAGCAGCTTCCTCCAATTTACGTTCGAGAGTCTTCCTCTTCTCTCCTTCCCGCTCAAAGGCCAAAACAGTTCACAGCAGCGCCCTCTTTCTAGTCTATCGTGTGCTATGCGTCAAGCCTCCTAGTGTACTATGTGCCACGCCGTTACAGTACCTATAACATCTTGATCTATTTTAAGTATTATTTTGAGATATATATTTAAGAAGTATGGGGTTCCATGGAAATACTTTCTAGTTCTAGGGGTTCTACGAAAGCACCTCCAAGTTCTGGGGTAGGGATGGTGAACTATTGGCACGCGTGCCATTGATGGCACGCAGAGTAATATTTTTGGCACGCCAGTGATCAAAATGGTTTGACTTTATTTCAAAATTTCAAAGTTCACTATTACGAACAAACGTGAGTGATCGGTCGCTTCTTTCAAATTCAAGCGCAAGTTGTATCATGATCTTAAAAGTATTTGAACTTGGAAACCAGTTTTATAAAAAATGACTACTCCAATTTTAAATAATCTTTACTCTTTAGTAAAATAAAATTAAGAAGAGAAACAACACTATAAGAACAAAACATTCATCTTCTTAAGCTGAATCAGACTACAGACTGATCTATATACAAATGGCCATCTGATTGTAGAAATGAACAACATGATCCCCGGATTTATGTAAAAGAGCCGGCTCATATTTTCCCATGAGAGCAAGCAGGAGAGTAAAAAGAATTCAATTTTCATAAAGGGAAAACTAAATTTAATAGGGGATCTTTAAAGGGGAAAAATGTTAGATTTATTTCTAAAAAATTAAATTAATTTCCAACACATGATATATGGAATTTAATTTTGCAACAAATATACAACATAAATTTTGGATTACCTATGAACGAAATCTACCTTCAAGATCCACAGTTTATACAAGAAGTTGAGAAGTGTCCGACCTAACAATACAAGACATTTTTTCTGATTTTTTAAAAAAAATTTCAACGTAGTCTCCTTGTAATTCTACACACTTCTCCCAGCGATTTTCCCATCTCTGTCACCCGTCCAAATAGTAATCGGCGTTTTCGTCTGCAAGATAATTGTTCAGGAAAGTGACTGCTTCTTCATTTGACGAAAATATCTGTCCGAGCGCAATTTTTAGATGAGGAAACAAAAAGAAGTCGTTTGGGGCTGGATCTGGTGAGTAAGGTGGATGGTCAAGCAGTTCAAACCGTAATTCGTAGATTTTCGCCATGGCAACCGCTGAGGTGTGAGAAGGTGCGTTGTCTTGGTGAAACAAGATTTTCTTTTTCTGCAAAGGTAGCCATTTTCCCGCAAGTTCCGCCTACAGCTTGTCAAGTAATGATGCGTAATATATGATCTTGAAATGGTTTTTCCTTTTTGAGGATAACCGATTAAAATAATTCCAAGACTATCCCAAAAAACAGTTTTTGCTTTTTTTATAGCCGGTTCCCCCTTTGCAATCCACTGTTTGGACTGTATTTTTGTTTCGGGCGTATAATAGTATATCCAAGTTTCATCTACATTAATTAATCGGCTCCCAAACTTGATTTATTGCGCCTAAGCTGCTCCAACAGAGCGTTGGAAATGTTCATTTGAATACGTTTTTGGTCTAACGTGAGCTAACGTGGAACCCAACGCGCGGATATCTTTCTCATGCCAAATTGTTGATTTAATAAGTGACAAACAGTTTCTTTTGACATGTTCAGAACCTCTGCTATCTCTCTAACTTTAATTCGGTGGTCATTTAGCACCATTTAGTGAACTTTGGAGATGTTTTCGTCGGTAGTTACAGTATTTGGGCGTCCCGAACGTTAATCGTCTCCCAAGCTCTTACGACCACATTTAAATTCAACTGCCCAAAATTCCACTGTGGTAAATGATGGTGCAGAGTCCCCATACATAGAATCCAACTCATCTTTGATTTGCGTAGGCCCATTGCCTTTCAAAAACAAATATTTAATGACAGCTCGATATTCGATTTCGTCCATTTTCACAAAAACACTCACATCAGCTCACTCAAACGACTATTACATGGCAAAAAATGGCTGAAACGTTGATGAGTAACTTTCAACAGATGAACAACGAAATTCACTAGCTTTTATTAACAAGTGCTGCCATCTTCTCGTTGAGGTCATACACTTTTCAGATCACATGATATAAAAGCCATTGATGATAGGAAGCGCATTGTCAAAAACAAAATCTGGCCACCCCAGCAGAAGCTGAGATGATGTTACTCGTTTTGACTCGATGTGTTGCAAGTGGCTAATAGTGCGCAAATTAAACCATGCAACAAGACGTAAAAAAAAATCTTTATTTTTTTCTTCACGGAACATAAAGAAATCGTAAGTGTATATCGTTGTTTGTTTATTTGTAATTAAAATTTGTGAAAGTGTAGCCATAATTTTCGAACAGCCCGTATTTTACCATGGTTCAAAATAGGTAATTCTGATGCGTATTCCTTAAGAGCACTTAAAGGGATTGTTAATTAAGAACATCCTTGTACAATTTAGAACAGTTCGAAATAAACTGATGCCGTGCTGATTAACAACTTTGACTTTATTTATTCCTTGACACATACGCTAATGAAATTTCATTGAATTCCAAAACACACACATACAAAACCTAAATTTTTGTTAAATAAGGAATCATTGGGCAAAGAAAAAACACGCCAAATAATGAAAAAAAATTAATTAAAAAAATTAAAAAATACACAAACAGTTATGTATCATTATCAAGCAAAAGTCATTAAACTGAACTATTTTTCAGTTTGCTAGTGTTTTCTTAGAATTGAAATCCGTAGAATGAATCTAATGGCTCTTCGTTTTGATTATATTTCTTTTCCTTAGAATCTTTTTTGACAGTAAAATATTCCTCGGGGTTTAAATTTCACATAAAAGCTACAATTTTCAAAATTATATTTTATTGAAAAGAAGGAGTCGTATATGGAATTTTAGTTACTTTAAAGTTTTTTTTAAAAAAATTACATTGTAGAAAAAATATTTTGAATGTTTTCTCAAAAAATAATTCATTTCCAAGTAATTTTCATAAGCATAAATTTGATAAATTTGACAAAAATGGAATTTTAAATGTCAACTCAAGAAGGCAATTTAAACATACACCAGAGAAAACACCCGAAAAAATTTTTTCCCTTAAAAAAGTTGGGAATGTTTTTCTAAAAATTATGTATGATAAAAATGCTTTATACAAAATACATTTGTGTAGAATGTCATGAAAATCAAACAAATATTATAATCACAAACGCACTCGCAAACTTTTCCTTTTTCATTTCGATTTTAAATGCATTTTCTTTAATAAATTTTTTACATAAAAAGTATTTCATGTAAGAACGAAATTCTCTCTCTCGATCAAACAAAATAGCCATACTTTCAAAATAAAAAGACTACTTTGCTTTTGAAAAAAAAATTGTTTCTTTCAAACTTTACCAAAAAGAATAATCAGTCATCCGTTTTAAC